>NIWZ02000087.1:0-99532 GCA_002242745.2 Lecanicillium sp. LEC01
CCCCCCCTTTTTTTTTTTTTTTTTTTTTTTTTGCGGGCTCTCATTCTCTCGCTCTTTCCCTTCGCTGTGGTCCTTTCGGTTTCGGTGCTACTACTAAATTCAGGCGGGCAGTACGAGTACAAAGTACACCTGCAAACGCCGCACATAGACACACCAACATTGGCTATAACAGCTTTGTGTGAATTATTTTTCTAATTTTTTTGCATCATCTTTCCTAATGTATCAGACATTAATCATTGAATCCCGCGCTTCGTTTTCGTTTTTTATTAAAGTCCACGGCGGTTTTGTCGAGCTAGAACCGTTCTGTTTGCTTTGCGTCTGCAGTGCCGGTAGGTGAGTGGGCTGCCGGCAACAGAGTACTTGGGACACCTTATTACATATCAGCACATATGAAGAAGGAACGAAACACAGCCATCGCGCCCACGCCCTTGGGGTTCCCAGTATTATTGCTCTTTCCATTTCATTCTCTTGCCCTTTATTGTCTCTCACGTACAGTAGGTTCTCCGTTGTATGACATAAAAAGAGAGAACGGGAGAGAAACTTGAAATGAGGGCACAAGGGGGCGTGTTAGACTCTGCCCATGGCCCAGGTTCCATACGACGTATACACTCGACATGGCTCGCTTCACTCCGCCCAAACAAGCGACCTCACACACCAACTTAATGACGAAACCTGCAAGGTACAGTGCGGCCCGAGGAACGGTACTAGACACGGAGCAATCGTACTCCGTTCCATCAGTCATGCCTGTTTTTTTTCGCCCGCCAGCCAGCCAACGACACGACCAAGACGGGGCTGCTGAGCCCAGGTACAATTATAAACCCAGGTTACTAGGATACGAATTAGTACATTTGAGTCTCTGCAAAAGTGGCGCAATCCTCGAGGTACACTATTACTGGCCAGCACCCATCACGCTCGGACAGAGGCACGCTCACACACCCCGTTGTTTATGTGTGGTACTGTATGTGTACATTGGTCGCGCTGACCCCTCCGGCCAAGTACTGTACAAAGGCGTTGTACCGCGACATCACCTCGGAAATCCGCACTGTATACTTTGTCTTCCCTTGGTCGGCGCTGCAACCCATGGTCAATCCGTCTCCCACTCTCTGCTGCTTTTGCTCGTCCCCCGCCAATTGCTCTTTTTTCCGCCTGCGCCAGTCACCACAGTCTCGTGCCTCTCTCTCTCTCTCTCTGTGTGTGTGTGTGCGACTGCGCTGGCTAATAACTACTGCACGCTTCCGGCTCACGGGTAGTATCTCGCCAACACTGACAATAATGAAAAGGCTCGTGAAATGGCCTACAAGTCGCGTCTTTTTCTTCACTGTACTGGAAGACCTCATTCACACATCCCTTGTTAAAAATTCATTTCAGTAATGAAAGAAGTTAGGTGCCTGCTCGATACCAGGGCGACGACCGTCACTAATTGCTCCCTTGACTTACACCAATGAACCCTTATCGAGACCCTTACATGCCAGACAACCAAAATAGCAACCACGGCATATCACCCCGTGAATGATACGGTGCATTTCAGCATGGCGTGGATTTTACGTTAGGAGTAGAGACCGCCATACCCCTCTGTATTGAAACGAATGCGCACCGTGGTAGCTATACCAGCCGCAGCTTCCACCAGATGGGTTTCACCCTCTTTTCTGTGCTGCTATAGTGCGACTTACACCAGCTGTCCACAAGGCCGTTACCAGTGTTATTACAACCAAAGGGAAAAGGCCCGTCCAAAAACGAGACATCATTCAATATAGGGAGATTTTACAGGAAAAGTGTGTCATATTGGCCGGTAGGACACTAATGCAGGCATTGACATAGCAAAGTGGTGCCATTTGCTTCGTGATTCTTAATCTTCCATGGAGAGCCGTCGGTCAGAAACAACGAGGGCGTCTGCAAGGAGCCGACTCTCGTTTCTTGTTCTTGAAGAAGCCTCAATTGCCATGCAAGAACGGAGTAAGCTTTGCGGACTGTACAGTCACAGGACCACTGGTACACTTCATATCTCTATGCCGTACCATATCAATGAGCCTATTGGACCGCACAGGCGGCCTGCAGTTTGCGAATCAAAGGCCTTCACAAGACCAAAAGCCTATAATAAGGACTTGACAAGCCGGTCTGCGAATTGGCACCGGACAGATTGAGAACCAACTTCGACTCGAGCAGGCACAGTAGCTGGCGGTCTTCTCCTCCTCTGGGACTACGAAGGATGGTGCGGCTGTCCACCAACTCCGGCACGATAGAATTGCACATCCCCGATCTGCGATGACGCCGACTTTCGCTGCAACACCCCGACGAGCTTGTCGTGCATGTGGCTTGGAGCTCCCGAAAGGTGGATTATGGCGAAGCTAAAGCATGCTTGGGCGGGGGGTACATGTCCGCTTGCATGGGCCGATGTATCATCACACGAAATTTGCCAAGTATTGGTACCCTGATGTTGGTACCTTTCCCTTTCCGTCGTCTCACAACACGCCACTCCCCTCCGATTTTGGGGAAACAGCGTCCAAATCACCCCGTCCCGTTGTGAAAGGGTACGACGTACCTCGTAGGTATGCCCCACCTTGTTCGCCGCGTACGAATGAAGCGGGCACTGCAGCTACAATTGAAGTACGCGTGCATCGCGAGCTATTCAGAGTCGTGATTGTGGTGTATAAGATGATGAGGCTGATAAATTCAACTCACCGAGGACAAAGATGGCAACAGACAAAGATGCCGATATCATGCGAGCAGACCGTGTATAAGACATACGAGTACGAGTATACAATTACGCGCAGACTGGAGCTGTACCATCACAGAGCGCATCTCGACTGGCGCCGTGGACCGAAGCCTCGCCGCGTACGGTAACAGGTACGAGTACGTGCAGGACCACAGACCTCTTAAAAAATGGCCTGCGCTATTCCTCAAAGGCCCTGGCCAAAACAACAGACTCTCGCCCTAGTCTCATCAGTGGGTATGTACTCCGTACTCCGTACCGTCGTTGGATTTATGCGCGACTCTCAGGGCCGTAAAAGGCGCAGGCAAGGTACCAGGCAGGGACTTGGTGCGGGTACTGGACACACCAATATTTTGGTGGCCATGTAAACTCTCCCGCAACTGATACTGTGCTGTACATTGCGCCTTTTCGCGCCGAAAATGGGGAGTCGTGTGCCATCTTCCTGACCACAATGGTACCCGCAGGCTCCGGTAAAGACATTTGAAGCTCTACTGCTGCTTGGAGCCGCCCGGCCTCGCCATCTCCCTGGGCTTGCGCCGCCGCCAGCGTGTGTTTGTTGCTGCACCCCTTGCTCTATCCAAAACACGCTGCTCCCACCAAAACAAAGGGCTGGACCTTTGGTACTCGTTGCCGCCCCCGTCTTTCTTTGTGCAAGGAAGGCAGGCAGGCAGGCCATGTTTGCTGCAAGTCAATCACTGCGGAATAATACGAGTACTGCTTACATACTCATAGTCCATCGTACCTACTAAGTGATACCGGTTGTACTCGTAGTAGCCTGACCCAATCTTGCTGCGATAATATCCCATCCTTTCGCAGCTGAAGATTACAATGGCTTGTCGCAAGGACTCCTCCAATATTCGTCCAGTCCATCGTCAGCTTCCTCTCAGTTAGAAAAAGCAGGTTATTTCATGCCTCGCAGCTTCAATGGCCGACGCCAAAGCTTTGGCTCCGACTGTCGCGTTTAATTATGGACCCATGGTTGCCCATCACGTGTAGCACTCCGAAACGGTCATATTTACCTTTGGTTAGTAGTGCAGATTGATAACCGCCCAGCTCCCGCAGAATGGTAAAACTCTTTGGGGCTCTCTGCTGGCAAACATATTGCAGAAGCGCTTTTGTGAGACGATGATGAACGTATTTGTTCGCCTCCTCTTCGACTGGATAGAAGAGGCATGTCCTGCGTTCACGGAGCTGCTTCACAGGGAGTCATCGCGTTCTATATTCACCAATAAGCTCACTTCGAAGCTTCTACTCTTCTAATGTCCCGTGGAACGATAAACTCCTTCGCGTTTGAACCCTGGTTCCATGTAGAAATCATGGCTGTCCGCTGTACTCGTACGCTCCTCGCCCAAATCCGCGTCTCAATTGGAAGGCTTCCAGAACCTTTCGCGGCCGCAAGTGGAGCCTTGTCAAGAACGGTCTCCTTCAAAGTCATATTCGCTACCCGGGAGCGTCGCTGCGTTTGCCAGCGCGTTTCTAGCTGCCGAATACCATGTATATTAGCCCTGTGCGTGTGAATTATATGATAAAGTGTTGAGGTCAATATCTGCGCCTTGTTTCGGGGTATCTGTGTATTGTTTCGGGCGAGTTACGGGCGTGGTGTAGGCAGATATCTATATATACTAGGTTCATTGAGTAAGGCTCTAATGACATACATGGCAACAAGTGGCCTCCATGACAGTGCTGAATTTCACCAGAACGAGTATTAAATTACAAACACGGGTATCATTCATTCTACACACCATACACATTGCGCACACAAGCACGAAATACCGTCAACCCTCATTCTCCGGATCAAGCACAACATCTCGCAGCGTCTCATCGCTAGCCCAGTCAACACCACTGCCGGCGACAATACCACTCGCCACGCCCTTTACAACCCTCCACCTTCTCCTACTCGCCTTGAAATCCGCCTCTAGATTCTGTAGCTGCTCAGCACCCTGTGTATTCATGTCCACATTCTTTCTCTCCTTGAGCTCACCGGCCAGGTCAAATAGCTCCGTCGCGAGGTCAATATTGCGCCGGCACGCGCGAATCGTCTCTGTTTGGACATCTGTGAGTTCGTTTCGTATTCTTGACACGTCGGCTGCGCCGCGCGCAATGTCGACGGCTGCGTCGTCTCGGCGCTCGACGTATGGGAATAGATCTCTGGTCGTGGCAGGTTAGCTATAGGCCGAATCCCCCCCCCGGTGGAGGGTAACCAGTGAGTGACGCACCGTTCTATCGGGGATGCATTCGTCCCGCCATGAACAGCTTTTAGTACTGGGTCTGCGCTCATGACGAGCTCGACGGCATCGTTTCGTATCTTGTATCGCGCTCGCGCCTCAAGAAGCGCGTCTTGCGCCGTTGCTAAACCTTCTGGTGAATCGTCCACCGCTGCTGCGCGGGCGCGTTAGTGATGTTTCGCGCGCGGGAAAGGGGAAATAAGAAAACGGACATTCCGGAAACTCACCTGGACTTATTGACGATTGTGCCTTTATTATCGCAATTTCAAGTTGTAGCTGCTGTAGCCTGTCGTAAAGCTCCAAAACTCTTCGTTCATCCGCGGACAAGGGCAAGCTCTCGACCTTTTCTTCGACATCTTCCATCTGCTCATCTAGAGGGCCGTCGTCCATTCTTCAAGCGCTTTGGAAGCCGATGGCACGCGCCAAATTGGCAGGCCGAACTATAAACCCCTAAAGTAGATACAGCGAATCTCTGTCTTCAAGCGTACCTCTCCACGCCGTCGACGCGCCGCGTATTGCGACGAGGTAACGCCACAGCAAAACCGCGTAAATGGGGGTTCGTCCCTTGCAGCACAGCACAGCCGCAGTGGCTCAGGCTTATCTCTGGGCTGTCTTCAGCACCCGGGGCAGCATTTCACTGTGGGGGGAGCGCAGTCACAAGGCTACCGTCACGCTACTGAGGTGCTTATCCACCTGCCGCCCTCCAGACCACTCAGAACGCCGCCAAGGTGACCATCACGGGTGCCTGACCGGATCTAGCGTCACCGCTGACTGAACTCCAAATCATCGCTGCAAATCGTTCTCTGCGCTGTCGTCTTTCGCTTCTTCGCAGATTTCCCTCCTGCTACATCTATAGTTTATAAAGAAGCCTTCTGTTGCCTTGGCTATTTCCACTCAACAAGGAGGACTATTGCGCCCACCCACGTCCTCCATGGGAAATGTATCGGGATGGCAACGCAGGTGTTGATTGCCCATACGGGCCAACGCCTGGATGTTGATACCTCGCAGTTTTCGACGTATGTATAAAAGAATCATCGGATTGTTTCTATACCGAAACATGGCTAACTGCTGTGTAGTCTCGACGAGCTAAAAGAATGGGTTGCGCGAAACAGCTCGGTGTCGCTACAGCACCTGGTGGCTTTGACGCCCCAAGGACGCAGCGTCAAGTTTGCTAGCATGCATTCCGAGGTATGTATTCTGCGGCTAGCTACTCTCGGAAGTGAAAAACAAAAACGTCTGACAGGCGAGTTAGAAGGAGATATACATTTACGATGTACGAGTTAGCCAAAAGTCGTCGTCTTCCTCATCGCCGCTGCTTGGCGTCGAGACCGACCAGCACCGCCCGTATTCAATACCGACCGCGCCGAATTCGATAGATAATGTGCAAGATATATCGTCATGGCAAGAACTATACAAAGAGCGTCGAACCTGGGCTTTGCGCGTGGCTGACGACTGCGGTCGCTTAGATGCCGCTGCTCGCGCTCGGTACAGCGAGATGGACGTCATGATCAAGTGCCTGGATGCCGCCGTCGCCAACCTCGAAATCAGCGTCAAGCAGATTGAGCCAAAGTATACCGAGTTGAAGAAATGGGTCGACCCTGCGCTTATTGAACACGATAGGCTTGCTTCTTCCTGGGAGCAGTATCTGAACTTGGCCAGGAACACACCCATCTCGGCGGGTTTGATGAAGTTTATGACTCGTCGAGAGTCCTCCCGCAGCGACCCAACTCTTGAAGATCTCATTGAGCTGGATACTGCAAAAAAGGCGGGAAAACTTGCGCCGACGGCAAGAAGGAGGTTCAGTGACAAGGCAGCGGACCTGGACAAGTCTTCGAACCAAATGTATCGCGGCTTGGAGTCCCTTATCGCAGACTTTGAGAACCTGATGAATCAGTCCGCTCTCAGCCATAGCGAAGACTCGTCACAGCTTCTGCAAGATATTGAAGCCGTGGTCAAGCAGATCGATTCCGACTATAGGGCTGCATTATCCTTTGGAAACACGCAGCGAGATTTGACCCAGGCATCCAAGGTAGCTTCCAACCATACTGAGAGGCTGGTGCCGAATCTTAAAAAGCGTGCAAAGGAAATGGACGACATGCTGCAGTATGCCACTGACGTCAGAAATTCCATTGCAAAGGACTCTGTTACGCACATGAAGGCGATTACAGACGTGACTTCGCTGCATAGCAGTGTCCGCAATCAGATTAATCTTCTGAATCAATCGGAAGACGACATGACGACGTTTGACTATTTGCGCCTCATATACCAGCTGCCTTATATGTATGCATCTTTTGCTGCTGAAACGATACGTCGCAGCGAATGGGTTGATAAAGTGAAGCTCGATTCGTCAACTCTTGCCAACGAAATGGCTCTTTTTCAGGACGAAGAGTCTAAGAGACGAAGACGGTGGCAGAAGATGGTTGGCAGCATGTATGGCCCTGGACTGGATACAAATGTCATGGGCCTGGAGGTCAACTTACTCGGCGAGGACGAGGCGTGGCCGTCATTTACAAAGCATGACCTCGACGACTTTGTTCAGACGCTCCAGGCTCAGGAAACAGACCAAACACTGCTCGATGATATCATGAAACTTGTGGACGAGCTAAACAGCCCAACCAAGCAACAGTCAAAGCGGCTCAAGGCATTCAAGAATGGCAGCATTCACGAAGCAGCGTTGGGAAGAAGCGGGCTCATGCTTCGCGGAGACGATGACCTTCTTCGCTCTCTTCAAGGCGACAAGTCCAAGCTTGAAAACAAGTTGAAAACCGCCGAGAGCAGAGTTCGTCGCCTTGAGGATTTGCTTCACAGACAGAGCCAAGCCTCGAGACCCGGAAACTTGTTCCAGACCCCATTTGCACAACCGCAGGAAAGGCCAGGCTCTAGCGCATCCACCAAGTCAAACCGTGTAGAGGACCGTAGGAGGTCTTCTGACGGGGCTGACCCTCTCTTGCGACGAATTGCCCAGCTAGAGAATGAGCTGCGCGAAGAGAAGCAGCGGTCGTCCAAAGTGCAGAAAGATCTTCATGCAAAGACTACAGAGCATGGTGAGATTAAGAATCAAATGCAAGAAGCGAATTCGACGAAGAAGGATCTTCTTGAGAATATGGAGGCTCTGAAGCGAGAGTTTATGGATGAGCGAAAGTCGCTTGAAGATGAGATCAAGGGCCTCAAGTCTCGCATTGAGGATACCGAAGATGAAATGGAGCACTTTGGCGAGTCTAGAGAGAATGAGAAGGCGACATACGATCAGCACGTCCAGGATCTGGAGGCTGAGGTTGAGCGCCTGACCAAGGAGCGTAATGATGAAACCCTTAAAGCTCAAGGACAGGTTGAATTCCTGCGCAAAGAGGCACAATTGCAGCGTGAGAAGATGGAGGCCTCGAACCGTGTTATAGAGACGACCAAGGATGAGCAGAAATCCCTCTCACAAAAATGGCAGAAGGCTGAGGAAACATCCAACAAGCAATTACAGATTTTGCAGAAGCTTCATGCGGATATTGCTCCACAGCGACCGACTGCAGATGACCTGGTCGAACTAACTGAAGCCATTGCCAGCCATGCAAGCGACCTAATGGCCAAGCTTCAGAACAACGAGAGCGAGACGACCGTTTTGAAGTCGAACCTTGAGCAGGCTCTGAACAGTGCTAAGGAACTCCGCACCGAAGTTGCGCAGACCAAGGAGGCGTTTGCAAAGGAAGAAATGGCTGCCATGCATCTCCGAGAGAACCTGTCTGAGGAGAAGGCTAAAGCGAGCGCGTTGGAGGGAGAGCTGAACAAAGGCAGAGAGCAGCTCAGTAGCCTCCGCGCTGAGGTTTCTGCAGGCGAGACAGGCTCGGAGACATTGCAGAAAAAGTTGGAGGCTGCGGAGAAGAAGACATCAGATCTCACCGAAGAGCTTGCTTCACGGCAGTCGCGGGTTGGGAGTCTAGAAGAAGAGGTACACATGTTCCAAAGCAAGGTAGAGTCGCTACAGAGCAAGCTTTCCACATCCACGACACACCATGAAGCTCGGGATGAGCGAACCAATGATCTGACGCAACGACTCTATTCGCAAACTGAGCGGCTTACACGTCTGCTGGAGCGCGTGGGATACTCGGTTGCCCGAAGAGGCAGCGAGATGACGGTAGTCAAGATTCCGCGCTCCGAAAGACACGCGCCAAACCCGAACGACTCTTCTGATCCTGGATCATCGGTTAAGAAATCGGTTCATCTCAGCAAGACGATGAACGAAAGCTCGGATCTTGAGCTTCTCTACTGGATGGATAACAACGATGCGCCAGCTGAAGCGGTAAAATATGTTTCCTTTTTGGACACGCTAGGATCTTTCAACATGGACTTGTTCGCAGACACACTTTACCACAGGATCAAGGAAGCCGAACACAAAGCCCGCAAGTGGCAGCGTGAAGCCAAGACGTACCGCGACAGAGCTCACTACCAGCAAAAGGATGCACAAGACAAGATTGCTTTCAGACATTTCAAGGAGGGCGACCTCGCTTTGTTCTTACCGACACGGAATCAGCAGGCCGGAGCCTGGGCAGCGTTCAACGTGGGGTTCCCGCATTACTTTTTACGCGAGCAGGATGCGCATAGACTTCGGCACAGAGAGTGGCTTGTGGCGCGCATTACAAGGATCCAAGAACGGGTTGTGGATCTTTCCAAGAGCCTGCAAAGCAACGAGGCCGACTCGCTCAATGACGAAGAGAATGATAACCCGTTCCAGCTGTCGGACGGCCTGCGCTGGTACCTGATTGATGCGCAGGAGGACAAACCAGGTGCTCCATCGACACCGGGGATGGGCAAGTCCACTGTTGCGGCGAACACGGTCGCAGCGACAGCAAACATCCAATCGCAGCCAATTAGGGTGAAGGGTAAGAACAGAGACAGCATTACTAGCATTGAAGGCATCAACAAGACGCTGTCAAAGAGCCTGGAAAGCCGACGCAGCAGCTCCAACTCGAAGAAGGGATTGCCATTTTCCATTGCTGGCGGAACCGCGCTGCTAAAGAGCAGTGCGTTGGCCAGTGAGACGGACTCTCTGCGTGCCGCTGCGCCAGAGACGCCACTTGCAAGTAGCCCATTGCAGCATGCAACCGCTTTTTCAGCCGACGCTGGCCCTTCTTCGGCGGGTTCGAGCAAGGACGGCGAGGAACAGGCAGAATCCTCAGCGCAGCAAGAGGCTGGTAAAGCGACTCAGGTACACGATCTCGACTCTCTTCTTGGACCTTGAACAATACTGATTGGGGCCCACAGGCTCGAACAAATGTCCAGCGCGAGGAGTCGACAGAGAGTGGCGGGAAGAAGTCGATGGTCTGGGATCCGTTGTGGAGCGTGGACTACAGCTATGAGAGTCCAAGCAAGAAATAATTGCAGAATAACTGTCGGAGACGAGTGTTGTTGGTGAAAGGGCTCACTTTTTTTTTCCTTTCACACAGTTCTTTTTACTCATACAGCGCCATGGATGGAGTTGGAGTTTATGCTTGTTTAGTCTCTGCATTGGACAAGCGGTTGTTGTATCTCATAACATTACAGTCATTTATACGCATACTAGATTTGGATGGTTGGATAGCGGTAGTTGTTGGAGACAGACGTGATGTAGCATAATATTAGACTGTACAGATATCATAATTAGACCGCTGATACCCTTGCTTTCTGAAGAAAAAGAAATGCTGGTTCTATTTGTGTAGTTGTTTAATCGCTGTGGCTTGAGACCAAAACTGGGACCGCCACCTGCCATGTTGAGACGTACAAGGGCCGAGTGTCAGAATATCTCAGCACTTCCCTTCTTCATCAACAGAGTGTCGGAGCGAGCTATGGCGAATGACAGGCCGAACCAATATCGCATAAATAAAACCAACAGATACCTATAGGAAATGCCGGAGCGACGCCTCTCGAGACAACAATGTGATGAAATATCTAGCCAATAATGGAGCTCACGACTTGCGATGCGGAAATTCCGCCTGAGCGGAGCGACAAGAGGCAGCTCCCAATTGAACTAATCCTGCAGATCATCAACTACTTCACACCAGCTCATAGACGTGCGCTTATCTCGACAAGTCTTACCTCGGCGCAAACGCTTCTATCGCTGACACGAGTCTCCAAGACAACACACGGCGAGGCGATGAATCTACTCCGCCACCACTGCATGTATCTGGACAGCAATGACAGACTGAAGGGCCTGTATTCATGCATTGAGTTGCAAAAATCACCAGCACGAAACATGGCGTTTGAGAGTGTACCGCTGCGCGACATGGCGTCTTTGTACCTCGCTCCCTTTCGATACTCGTCGGGTGATCTTGAGACTGCCAAATTGGCGAGCCAACTGATATTCGAAGTGGCACCGACGCTGCAGAAACTGATACTCGCACCATCCTTGAGTGATTTACCGGATGCCACCCGGCCGCTGGCGACGGCAATTGCGGGCCTGCGACAACTGCAGGAGTTTGTATGCTTGAACGGGTATCCAACCGGCAAGGAACCCAACTACGGTTTTTGCAATGGTGTAAGCGATGGAGAGAAGACCGAAATGGGCAAACTATGGCACTGGCCGCAGCTTCGACGCCTGGCGCTGTTTGGGGTCCCGCTTGATACATTGTCGTTGTGGGAGGAGCTTGCGAAGCTTGGATGTGTGGAAGAGGTGATTCTAGCTAGGCCGGAGAATGTCGACGCGGTGAATATCAAGAGCGAGTACTTTGGCGCGCTGGAGAAGCTTGGGGTGGAACTGGATCGTAATGTTCGCTTCATGATTATGGATGTCGCGTATGATGTTCGGGATATTCAGACGGCGCGGTGGGCGGAGACTGACCAGGAGAATAGAGTGAGGGTGGAGGTGTATGAAGTGCCGACGTCGTTTTATGGCGATGAGTCATCTGTTGAGGCTGTTGCGTCGTGGTTTAAGATGGGGGCTTTGGATGGGAGGTTGTGGGATTGGAGGGGAGGAGTGGTCGGATGAGGAGATGTGAGTATGGGTTTATTTTTTTTTTACTTTGTATAGGATGTAGATTCTCGTAGCAGAGAGAGACTGTTCCATGTGGGAGGCATCTATAATAATAGAGACGTAGCTCGACTTGGTGCGTGGTTTCCGTCAGAGTGAAGCTGTCAAATGCCGGAAACATGTGGTCTTCCTTGCATGATGCACCCTGTACATGCAGCAGCGTGACACTGCATTTCGGAAACCAGCTACACCAGTGAAGTTACAACACTAGCCCGACCAGAAATAGACAGTAATGGGGCCCCAGGATCAAGATCGGCAGGCAACGCAGCCGGGTGATGGGAGAGCGGCAGAGCCAATGTAATATACAGAGTACTAAGCTGGGGCGCGCCACCAACAATGATGTGGTGTCTGACAGCCTACATGGAGAGGAAAAAGCCAACTGCGTAATTGGTAACTCCAGGCTAGGTTGCAGAATAAATAGTATGGAAGGATGGAATGGGCGCATGGGTTCGGGTTAAGTAGGCTCACCGTCGGGCGCGGCGGGGCTGCATGACATACGTCGTGTGCTGTGATGTATACATACGAGGAGGCTTAGACTCTGACGAGAATAAATCTTTGATAAATGCAGCTGTTTAATGAAATTTGTATAACTTCAGAGTTTAAAAGATGGCCATTGAAAATTTAATAGTAAAATAGTACATTTTTTATTTATTTCTTTCTTCTGTGCCGTCGGCACTTCGGCCTCGTACTGGACCCCGGACAACAGTTCCCCGCCGTTTCTGTGGCTTTGAACGACCACGCCACTCTTCCCGTTCCGTCCGTACTAACTCATTACGAGTACGGAGGTGGTATTTCCGCAGCTTTCTCGCTTCGGTCGACCGCAACTCCGCCAACAGACAATCCCGGACTCGCCTCTTTGCGCCAACTAGGCACAGGCGTCTAGACCTTGAGATGCTGCATCCTTTATTCCATCAGTGAACCGACAGATATTTCCCTTACTAGCAGCCTTGCCTTTCCTCTCCCTACGAGACATGTTGTGGCGCCGAGGCTAAAATCTGCGACAAAGTCTCTCGTTTATCGTCGACTTTCCTTCTCTCCGAACAAGGGCTATTATCCCCGTTTGTTTCCTGCCTCTTTGTCGTCGCAGCGACCGCTACGGCGACGGCGACTCTACCGTCGAGGCGGGCATCCATCCATCTAACCCTAGACGCATCGGATAATCCGCTCGCCAGACTGCCGCCGCTCACACTCACCCGTTCCGACAAACCATGCCCGACAAGCCCACGGTGGTCTCGTACGCCGCCGGGGCTTCCCTTGCAGCCGCGGCGCTGATATACGTCTTTGGCCCGACGTTTGCCATTGACAACGAGGCCAGCAATACCCGCAAAAAGACCATTGTTGGCTTGCGCAACCAGGCCAATGACTGCTTCATCAACTCTGTCCTGCAGGCCCTCGCCGGCCTCGGCGAGCTCCGAGTCTACCTGATCCGCGAAACACACCGTCGCCGCATCGAGGACGCCGCCGTCTATGCAAACCTCGTCCAGCCCGACGGCGAGGAGCTGCCGCTGTGGAAGCTGCAGGGCATGCAGGATGGCCTCGTGACCCAGGGCCTCAAGGAGATGCTGGACCACCTCAACGAGCGGCCCATTTCGAAAAAGGCAATCTCGCCGTTTGCGTTTGTGCGTGTGCTCGAGGTCGCCTTTAAGCAGCGCATAAGCAGGCAGCAGCAGGATGCGCAGGAGTTTCTGCAGATTGTGGCCGAGAGGCTCAAGGATGAGTACCATGCTGGCCAACGGGCGAGACTCCAGGCTAGGCGGTTGGGGACGTCGTATTCGAGTAGCAGTGGCGAGAATACCGATGGCGACGAAAAGGAAAAGGAACATAGCGAGAAGGAATCTGCACTGCCTACAGAAGCGTCTGGCGATCAAGGTGATGCTACACCTCTTGACGAGAAACGGCCCAACGCCAGCGCCACCAACGGCAACGGCAACGGCAACGCCGGCGTGGAACCCCGAAACGGCGTATCCGTCGCGGATGGAATAGAAACGACATCATCGGCGAATGGTCATGTATTACCGCTCGAGCTGGAAGACGGGTTCCCTATGGAGGGCAAGTATGAATCGCACCTTGAGTGCCAGACGTGCGGCTACAAGACGAAACCGCGCGAAGAAAACTTTTGCACAATCACCCTTGCCGTGCCGCAGGTATCGTCGACGACACTCAATGGTTGCTTCGACGGCATCTTCAAGACTGAGTACATTGACGACTTTAAATGCGAAAAGTGCCGCCTCGTTCACACTATATCCAACTTGGAACACGAGATGGCTCGCTCCACGTCGGAAGCCTTTAAGCGCAATGCGCAGGACAGCATCGACAAGCTCAACGCTGCGATCGAGACGGACCCCGAGGAACCTCCCGAAGATGTCGACCTAGGCGACATTCGCTACGCGCCCAAGCGCAAGATTGCCAAGACTACCAAAATGACCATCTTCCCCAAGATCCTCGCCATCCACCTCTCCCGCTCCATCTACGGCGTCGGGCAGATGACGCAGAAAAACTCGGCCAAGGTTGCATTCCCCGAGCAGCTGCCGCTTGGTAGTCTGCTCGACCAGCACAAGTACAAGCTGTTTGGCGTCGTCACACATCGTGGCGGCCACAACAGCGGACACTATGAAGCCTTCCGTCGACAGTACCTGCCGCCTCACTTTCCAAACGCCAATACGTTCCAGCAGTCCGAGGTCTACAGTAAGACGCCCACGCCTCTGTCTACTCCGGAGATCCGCGCCAAGGCTCCCGCCAGTCCTGCCATTTCCACTCCAGACCTCCTCTCCCCGTCGCCTGCCACAAACTCTTCTACGCCGTCTCTTGAATCCATGGCCGTACCGCGCAGTGTGCCTGCAGACATGCAGACCATCAGCAAGGACAAGGACAAGGATACAGACAGCAGCAGTGTTCGCTCAGTGGCTGCGTCTACGAAATCAGCCCTGTCCAAGATCAAGCTGGGCCAGGACGGCGTTATGGGCTCACCAAAGCTGAAATCTCTTCAGAATGGGAGCCAGAACCCCTTGTCCAGTAAGCGTGGCAAGAAAAAGCTGCCTCTAGACAAGTGGTGGCGTGTAAGCGACGAAAAAGTCCGCGAGGCAAAGACGGGTGAAGTCCTGGGCATGCAGAAGGAGGTCTATCTTTTGTTTTACGAACTGGAAAAATAGAAAAGCGGACCAAAGTTCTAATGATGGGAGATGAGGGTGCTTCCCATCACACTGCCAAAAGATGAGGCAACAGACAGTACATATATGTTTTCCCCGTATATATTTCTTGGAGCAAGACGTTCCGCTACAACAGAGTCGGCATGGGGGGTTTGATGGAGGAAGTGGGTTGAACCAAACAAAAAAAAAACATTGTGATAAAACTTGCATAGGTTTTGCATTATTGGGCGTTTTGGATATTTTGGATTACGAGGGTTGTGTGTCTTTTTATTAGACAAGAGCATTGTCCAGCTGTTTCGTTGGTAACCTTGGGCATGTCGCCAGTTGCCGAGGCTGGATATGGTTTCTTTTGTTGTTTTTGCCGCGCATGGCTACTGTATTTAACCAATACTCTGAAAGGCTTTTGAAGTAGAGAAAAGTAGAATAAATTACATTTTTACCTGAATACCTCCTCTTGGTAATAATGTAGAACGAAAAAGTGAGGCAAGCGGCTTATTAGAAGTTAAGGTGACATGCATTGGCGGGTACATAGATGGCTGAGTCATCACTTGGCGCCTCCTAATACGAGTAGAGCATCTTGAAATTAAACCCGTTCTGTTGACCAACGCATCTGCTCTCCAGTGACGCATTGTGGCAATTGGGGGCGAGGGCGCAATTGACCAACTCGACGACATTCTTTTGTGACGAATAGGTGCTGTGAATAAGGCCTGTGAAGCAATTGGGTCATTTCCACTGTTCAAATTGTGGCAGCGCATCGAGTTATCCCCATTTGCTAGCACGAGAGAGAGACATATGCTTCATTGAACGATGCTCAATTAAAGACCCTCACTTCCCAGGGCATCGACAAAATTTATAAAAATTACTTGATCTGTTTAAAAACATCAAAAGGAAGGAAGAGAGGCTTGTCGTATCTTAACCCTCTGGAGCTAGCCATGATCAATATCCCGCGGCGCATACGCCGCCGGCTGATGGATCTCGGCATCCTCGCCCTCATCGTGCTGGCGGTAGTCTACATCTTCCTCCCACCAGACTCTCCAATCCGCCTAGCGCTGCGCTTCAACGCCTCGCGCGCATCCAACGCCGTGCTTGACGCCGCACACGACCGCGACGCATGGCTGCGCAAGCCGCCCCCGTATGACATTGACCTGCCCAACGAGGTCGGATACCTGGTCAAGACGGGCTACGGTACGCGGCATCGTGTGCCGCTGCAGGTCAAGGCTCTCAAGGAGGATGCGGGGATTCTGGGAGAGGAGGACAAGAGCTTTATTGTCGTCGGGGACTGGACGACGGTGAATGAGACGGACGCCGAGGTCATTGGTGTGCCGGTGCATGATGCGCTCAGAATTGTGAGGGACGTTGGGGTTGACAAGAAGCTCAGGCAGCACAAGAGGCTGCAAAAGTATGGGCTGCTGGAAATGGCCATCAAAGAGGAGGATGAGGATGCTGCGCTTTCATTGGGCAAGAGTGTTGGCTGGGAGCTTGACGCGCTCAAGGTGAGTAAGAGAGCTAAAACTGTTGCTTGATACCGATTGCTAACGTTTTTTTTTGGTGCCAAAGTTTATTGCTGGCATGGAACTCATGTATCAAAAGATGCCAGACAAGAAATGGTACATGATTTTGGACGACGATACATATCTGGTCAAGTCGAACCTGGAGCTTCTGCTGAGCCATCTGGACTCCAACAGGCCATACTACATTGGCAATGCCGTAGGCGACTACCGCGGGCGTTTTGGTCATGGCGGCTCAGCCATTTTACTGTCAGCAGAAGCCATGCGTCGGCTTTTCAAGCGAAAAGACATTGTCAAAAAGGCATATCGCAACTCGCTGGACGAGACATGGGGCGACAAACTAGTGGCTACGACGCTCCAAAAAGTCGGCATCTACCTCGAAGAGCGATACTCGCACCACTTCAACGGCGAGCCGCCAGAGCTCACGCGCATCACGGCAGACAAGTTTTGCTCTCCCATCCTATCCTTCCACTCGCTGCGCAAACCAACTGCCATGGCCGACTTGAGCCAAGCGATTGGACGAAAAGTGAGCCCCGTGCTCTGGGGAGAGCTGCTGGATATCTTGGGCACCACAACATCCACCACCACCACGACGGCAGCAGGAGACCCTGGAGCTGGCCAGCGCGGCGCGGACTATGTAGGCCCGCTGGACGAGGAGAGGAGCAAGACGTGGAAGGATGTGAGAGATGCAGCCGAGTGCAGAGCCAAGTGTAGCGGGCGCCCTCGATGGTGTCTTGCGTGGACGTATGATGGGGAGACGAAGCTGTGCCATACGAGTCCTTGGGTTGTGCCTGGCGCGGATGATGCTGGCGACAAAGTGTCTGGTGTCAACCAGGCCATGATTGAGAAGCTGGGCAGGCGGTGTTTCTGAGAGGTTTTGGAAAAAGGAGCTGATGTAACCATTATTAATAACTAGTCAACGGCGCATATCTTAGCACATGGCAAACTTGTGTAGTCGTACCAGTAGTAAATCATTGTCTCACACACTGCTCCATGTGTCGGCGACCTGTACGCGTAGAAAGGGAAACGGGGGGGCACACGACCGTGTTGACTACTATTTCGGACGAGTAATCAGAGACAACAGCCAAGAGGCTAGCTTAGTCAAAGCTGTCAAAGGAGTAAATTAAGCAAACCCTGTTTTCTATTGTTGCATCCTGCCAGAGTCATTTACAAGGGCAGAATCACGCCTGTCTATCTGTCATCCCCATAATCACCCCTTGTAATAAAACACAGCCTGGGGGCGGCGGTCAGCGCTTAGCCCAGCGTCTCCTCGGGGTGGTCGGAGGGGAGGAATGTTGCGTCTGTAGCAAGGCTTAGCACCAATTCTTTAGTGGCTAAAACGGGCGGTAACACATCCCCGGCCATGCGCTAAACCAGAGCTCGTCTAGCGCCTGACGCCCGCTGAGAGGGCCTGCTAATAGCAAGGCCGGTCCGCCGACGTTAGTTTTTGGTGCCTTGGGGGCCCAGCGTCAGGCGCTGCTCGACGTCTTTTGACTCTATTTTTTTTTTCTGCCCGCCACTGGGGGGCTGCGTAAGTAGCTTTCGTCTCGCAGCTCTCCCTTCCCACTGACTGTCTCTTTTCTTCCTCTCTCAGCGAAACGGCCAACTTTGCTCGCCACAGCTTGCAGCAGCAGCAGCAGCAGCAACAATTGTAGTTTTTTTTCGTTATTGTATTGGCCACCCACCCGTCCTTGGCCAGGGTCTCGGTTTCTTCTTCCTCGTTTCGCCATTAATTCCTGTTTCGTTTCTGAACCTTCTTTTTTGACTGCTCTCTAACCGAAAACCCCCCCCCACGGGCAGTGTCTGCTGCTCCTCGTCCTTCCCCCATGTCGACTTCTGCCGCCAGGACACGGCCTCTCTTTTCCGTCCCGTCCCTTGTCGCGAATCATGGCGCCTGACGATGCCGCTCGCGCCGGTGACGCTTCCACTGCGGCGGCGGCTTCCTATCCTTCTCCTCATGCCGCTTCGCCATCATCCTCGAATCTCCTGACGCCGTCCGACCCTGCGCCGTCCACGACGACTGCTAGTGGTGATGATGCAGCCGCGGCTGCGCCTCCTTCGACGACGACGACGACGACGACGACGACAACAACGACACCAGCAGGCCTGCAAAACGGCGATGCGCATCCCTCACAGCCCAACACAAAGAACATGCAGAACCACCGCATCTCTCTACCGCCTGCTGCTCCGTCGCCCCAGCCGCAAAATGCATCTCATACTACCACGAGCTATTCTGCGGCAGCAGCCACAACGTCAGCATCGCCTGCAGCATCTGTCGCGTCTCCCGCCGCCCACGCCACCGGACCGCCCTCCACGTCGTACACGCCACCGCCTCAACCGACCGATTCTCATCACAGACAAAGCCTCCCAGGAGCGAACTCGGTGACGCTGCCGAGCATGCGGACGATTGATGCCATTTCTCACCAGCAGCAGCAGCAGCAGCAGCAGCAGCCTGCGCCGCATCACCACGGCGCGAATACCCCGTTGCCCCCCCCTGTGTCGTCGTCGTCTGCTGCGTCATACTACTCGCACTCCTCGTATGGCCCGCCGTCCGACTTGGCTCGTTATCCGATACCACATGACCCTCGAATACACGGAGGGAGGGGACCTAAAAAGGTATTTACGGCACAATATTTTTTTTTTGAGCTTGGAGAGCTCTAGCCGGGAGGGACAGCTTGGGGAGTTTTGTGACCAGAAACGCTGACACGTTGGAAAACAACTAGGAGATTAAACGAAGGACGAAAACTGGCTGTCTAACCTGCAGAAAACGAAGAATCAAGGTATTTTTATTTTATTTTTCTTCTGTATACAACTGTTTTTACTTGGTCAAAACCCTTTCATCTCCTACCTACTTTACCCCAACTTGCTGGCTGCTGCTGTCGTCCGCGTTCCGCTCTTCGGGGTGGAGTCTGGCGCTCGCTTCTTGCCGGGCCGGTCAGGCATCGGCCGATACCTATTCCCTGTAGCGCGGTCATCAGTCAGCAAAAATCCACCACCACCACCACCACCACACTTCAACTTCCTCGCCGGAGCTCCCTCTCCCCCTCCCCGCCTTGGTAGCAGTCGCATGCAAACAAACAGCACACCAACGAACGACTTGTCTCTTGGTCACCTCTTCTTCAATGGGCAGCTTGCTTGACGCGACTTGCTCCTTGACGCGCGCCATTTCCCGACTCAATCTCATCTGAATAACCTAAACTTTGTCTTGTTTCTCTAACCGCCCCATTCCAGTGCGACGAGACCCATCCGACCTGTAACAACTGCCGAAAGTCGAAACGAGACTGTCTCGGTTACGATCCAATCTTTAGACAGCAACCTGGAAGCCAGCCAAGCTCCAATCTCCAGCCTGCTCCCTCTGCACGCCCCGTTCCGCACCAAACCGCCTCGCCAACGTCTGCTGTCGCTCGGCTTTCCGGCTCTTACAACACACTGCACGTTGCTGCACCCACGTACGCCTCTAGCCAGCCTACTTCTACTTCTACTACAACAATAACTACAACAACAACAACCACCGGCGTCGCCAGTCCCGGCTATCAGCCAGGCGTGTCGACCGCTCCCTCTTCAACTGCCGCTCCCGTAAAAACCGAACCACGCCACCCATACTCTTATTCCACCAATTCTCCCAACTCGGTGTACAACACACCTGCCTATGACAGCTCGAGACCATCGGCCGATCCGCATAAGCTTCCCCCTATTGACAGTGTTCACCCAAGAAGTAAGTTTGTTTCCAATGTCTCGTACAAAGTCTACCGAACCCGTGCTAATACTCTGTGTGTTTGTAGCCAAGAAGATGAAGATTGACCAAATCATTGACTCGCTCGGGCAAACGCCCGCCCCGCCTCAGGTCACGCAAACCGAAGAGACTCTCCACGAAATCACGAGGGTGTATCACGAAATGTATGCCGCTGCGCTGGCGTCTTTCTTTGAGACGACGTGGTACTACTTTGTCGAGAATGGCAAGATGTCGTTCCCCAGAGATGCACGCCTCATGGAGCACATGGCGTCCTTTCTCAAGATCCTAGAGGCCGTCAAAGCAAATGATCACACGCAAATGGCTTACTCTGGAATCTTGGAGACGCGCATCGTGTGGGAGCTTGCACGCACCGTCTACCAGACCCCCGAACGCAGCAACGGAGCCATGCGCATGTCGTTGCCTCAGGAGGGCGACAGTGCCGAAGCCCGCAGCCGGCTACAAGTAGTCGAAGCTCTGCTTTGCGGAGAATACCTAACAAGCAACCCACTTTCCCCTCCCGTGACAGACTCGGACGTCCAGCGCAGCCGTCAGTTTGACTTTTGGTATAGCCTGGCCGACTTTGTTCGCCACCGCGACGGCCCAGACTCGCCTCAAGCGGCCAAGGCACGCGAAGACGTCTTGAGCCGTATGCGACACCTGCTCGATGGACGGGAAAACAGAGACGTCCTGTACTCGATAGCAGTTGTTCGGCACCTTGCCCCCAACTTCGAGCCGGGCTACGGAAACTCGATCCCCCAGCACCTCGACGAGACGGACCCCAAGAACCGACTGGCGGTGGCATCCAAGTTTATCATGGACGAGTCACAAGTTACGGGCGGCACGACCAATGTCGTCCGTCGATTCAGCGACATTGCTTCGCGAGCATTTGTCAACCCCGGCGTCAACGTATCCAGACGAATCTAATCGATTCTGTTGGGCATACTGTTTTTATTTATTTTTTATCCTTCTTTAAATCCGCACTGTTTCTTATCTTTGGACAAAAATTACATGGTGTTATGGGTTCACAAAAATATTTCAAGGGAGGAATCAGCGTTTGTTTATTCGTTATTTAGACTGGACGGAAATCAAAAGAAGCAAAAAATTTCTTTTGCAATTGTGTAAATAAAGCACTCACCTGCAATGGCGTTTTTTTTCTTTTCATGTCTCTTTTCATCAAAGAGGCTCAGTAGATACTGGGATAGGGCTTCTTTTTTCCCGTTTTTGCTATCCCATTCTTTGTGGGCTGGGGGGGGGGGGAGTTTCCTTTTCTGTCCGTTTTAGCTTGGGCAAGGTGGTGTTTGTGTAGATTGGCAAGGGCTAGCAGAGAATATAGTATTCTGAACATCCACCTTGGGCATGAATCTTGCCTTGCAACTTTATTCAAGATACGGAATGTACAGGTTTTAATCTTGTATATACGTATGACTCGCATCAGCTAAGATGAAACAGTACGTGATACATACTACCTTATAATTTCTTCCAATATACAGAATATACGGAATGTACAATTTTTAATCTTGTATACGTATTCCTAGCATCAGCCAAAATGACCAAATCAGATAAAACAGTGTATAATGCTACTATCTTATAATTTCTTCCAATATACGGAATATACGGAATGTACAACTTTTAATCTCGTCTATACGTATTCCTAGCATCAGCCAAGATGACCAAACCAAATAGAATCATCCGGTCTCACGCCCCTTTCCACCCCATCCAAACCACACATCTCCCTCATCCCCTCCTCCACAACCCACCCCCTCATATCCTCACTCCTGACCAAAAACTGCATCACCATGCCCGCCTCCGCATGCCACGTATTATGGCAGTGAAACGCCCACAGGCCCGGATTATCCAGCACCACCCTGATAACCACCCACCCATACCCTTCCACCGTAACGGTATCTCTGCGGAGCGGGTTCTCCGTCAGGTGCGGGTTCGCGGCGAGGTGAGCCTGCCATTCGGCTTTTGCGGGCGGGTAGCCGCTTTGGCCTTGGGTTAGGATGGAGAATTTGTGCCCGTGGAGGTGGAACGGGTGAGAGCCGTCGTCGAAATTGTTGATGGAGATGTCGACGGTGTGGATTGTGCGGGTTTGGAGGACGTAGTCGGCTTCTGGGTTGAAGATGGCCGTGTTTACGCTGATGGATGATGATGATGATGATGATGATGATGATGATGAGTCTGAGGAAGATGATGGTTGAGAGTCGAGGTAGCGATGGAGCGATGGGTGAGTTTTGTTGGCGTGCCAGGTTGAGCTGTTAAAGAAGCCTCTCGAAAGCGCCCAGTCGCCGATTTCAAAATTGGCACGTAGGGTTATGTAGTCGTCTGCGGGTGGCGGCGATTGGTGCACGACGGGATGTAAGAGGGATGTATTCAGGTCACGGCAGATGACCTCAATGGCTTCTGGCCAGTCTTTGCTTGTTGGGGGAGCAATGTCGTTGGTTGTTGTTGGGGGTTCTGTAGAGTTGGTGTAGCGGATGATGGAGCGGATTTCGGGCTCGAGACGAGGGTTTTCAGTGGTGAAGCAGTGCGTTACCATGCGCGCGCGGAGCCAGTATGTTTCTGATGTGGTGATGTTTGTTTCGACTATGATGCTGTACCGCTGCGCGGGGAGGATGTTGAGTCTGTGAAAGGGCTCTGGGTGGACGTCTGTGCCGTCGACTTCGGTAATGTAAAAGGAGTGCTCGTCGAGCTGGATCTGAAACTCGGCAAAGGCGCCGACGTTGATGAAGCGGAGACGGTGACGCTTGTTGGGTGCTAGGTCGACGATTGGAGCGGATGCGTTGCTGGTGTCGCATCGCCAGCCGGGGAAATCTGCGCAGTCGCGGACGCCGCGGCCGTTGAGGAGGGCATTGTCCGGCACTGGCTCGTCATTCTCCATGTCTGGCTGTAGGTAGTCCATGAGGATTTCCGAGGTGAGGTTGTGGTAGTGATCCTGCACCATGATGACTCTATCAGAAGCGTAGTCGAGCTCCTGCAGCGTTGTGCGCTCCTCTTTGGCATGCACGACAACAGGGCCGAGCAAGCCGTCTGAAGCTTGCGCACTGTGATGCGCATGATACCAGTATGTGCCGGACTGGTCGTTGATTTGGAATTGGTATGTAAATGAGGAGTCGGGGGCAATGGCGCATTGGGTGACGCCGACGGTGCCGTCCATGCTGTTTGTGCCGTTTTGAAAGAGGCCGTGAAAGTGGATGGAAGTGGCGTTGACGGCTTGGTTGTGAACATGGACAACAATGGTGTCACCCGTGTTGCATTCGATTAGAGGCCCTGGGAATTGATTGTTGATAAGGTACATGGGGCGAAAGACGCCGTCTGGGTTGAGGTCGGCGTTGGAGATGGTCCAGTTGTATTCGCGCGTGGTTGGGGCATGGTCGTAGTTCCATGCCGGGTCAAGGATATATTCGGACGAGTCTCTTAGACGCGGTGCAAGTTGTGCGTCGTTTGGCTGCGGCGCCACGTCGACGGGGTCGGTGGCATGCTCCTCGGGCTTGGGTTGCTCATTGTGATGCTCATCATCGTGACCATGGCCGTGCTCATGGCCGCTACTAAGCTGGTCTGGAGAAGGAGGTCCGGCGTTTAGATCAAAGGTGAAGGGTACCAGAACTAAGCCAAAGACTGTAACGACTAGCAAGGCAATGAAAATGGACAATTGCCAGCACGGCGTGCGACGTGGTTTGTGTGCCGGTACCACATTATGTTGTTGTCGACGACTGTGACTTGAAGATGCCGGCTGCGCAGATGGGAGGAAGGGCAGGTCCTCGCCGGAGTGGCGCCGAGCTTGCGACTCGACATCCATTACTACCGGATTAAGGCGCGGGTATTAGGCGTCATGGCTGTACCAAAAGGCAAGGCTGCTCGCTGATGGACAGGCCACAGGCAAAAGCGCAAGCCCCGTGCAGCGTCGTTGGTGGACGGAGTGTTAGTACGGAGTATATGTTGAGAGATGTCGGACGGCTTTTACTACGGGGGGCGTTTGCCTGCCTGCATGCAACACCAAACCCACGAGTCGCAGGCGGGCCCCTGCAACTTAGACAAAAGGTGGTGGTTTTGCGCCGGCGGTTGGCGTCGGGGCCGGAGCCAGTTCTGGGGCCACCAATGGCAGGTTACAGGATACCACATGTCATGGTATTTGTAACCGCAGACACTGGTTCAAGCAATTGAGGCTCAAGAACCTACAGCAGCGGGCCGTGGACCGAGTATGCCATCAGAAGCGCCACTTTAGTAATGACGTACGTACATTATACAGCTCGTTACCTTTATCTTTTCGGTCAGCCAACAAAGAATAGAGGCAAACCGTGTCGGATAAGACGGCACGCGACAACAAGAGATTGTCTTGCAGCTTGGCAAGTCAGTGCCGCACGTGTAGGAGTCTCGGCGCCCAGACGGGCTCTTTTGCCGGCGGGCTAGACGATGCCCAGGCGGGACTTTTATGGAACCCCGAGCCACTAGGGAGCAGCCGTGGCTTGCATACGACGTAACGACGCAGAGAGGTGGGCATTTAGACTGTTTTTGATTTTTAAAATATTCAAAACCGTTATCCTTACAGGTAGGTAGCTGCCTTTAGTAATGAAGGCAATTCAGATTGTTTGCCTTTATATTTTTAGAATTAACTTTGTAACTAAATGAGAGTCTCTGCTTGTACCTCGTAGTTTGCAGCAGGGCTGTGGTGGGGAAGACATTGCCTGCCCCATGAGAAGAGAGGCAGTGATCTGCAATTAAACAATTGACCTTGTTGGTAGGGGACCTGGGGAAAAATTGTGGCGCAGAGAGGGACATTTTTCAGGCCGAATCCAGACCGTAGAGTGGATGGTATTACGAGGGATGATGCTACATACATACGTACGAGTACATGCAGAAAGTCGTTGTTCAGCAACCAATACTGCGCTCTCCTCCCTTCCAAAAGGCCCTTTTTCTTTATGCCTTGGCAACTTCCCTTGTATCTCCCCCAGCAATTCCGACTTGTTGAGTAAATTTCTCCGACCATTGGCACACTTCTCCGGAGAGGGTCGGGTTCGACGGCACCACCAGGAACGCCCGAGGAACCACCACGAAGCCCCAGTTGAGCAACGACGCTAGCATGGAACTAGGCAGGACCTTTTTCTCGTGCTCGTGCTCGCCCTCATCCACATGCAAGAAGAAGAGTGGTAAACGGTCTTGCCCCAGTGGCCATAGTGGATGCTGGAGACGAGAGTAGGTAATAGAACGAAGCTATCCATGCATACCTAGTACTCGTACGAGTATGTTAGTACTTGCATGGTAGCTGCATGTATCCTGGACTACCTACTAGTAGTAAACTACTAACATCTATTCGGGCCCCGGCTGTTTCTTTTCTCACTATATAGTAGTTTGCCGTACTAATAAGTTAAAGACTGACTGCTGCCCCCCCCGTTCTTCTTCTTCTTTCCCTTTCTCTGCCTGACCACAACCAACTCTCTCCTCATCCGTAAACCTTTGGGAAAGCAAAGCTCACACAATGCGTTTGCAAGCTGCGAGTCTCTTGGCCCTGGCCGCTGGTGCTGCTGTCGTTGCCGCTGTCGACAAAGGAACATGCCACCCCGGTGCAGAGACCAAGTACACGGCCACCAAGGCTGCTGATGTGGAAAAGGCTGCCGCAACAGCCAAGACGTCGAGCCCTACCAGCAACGTCAAGGGCAAGGCGTTTGACCGCATTGCCATAGTCTACTTTGAAAACCAAAACTATGACAAGTCCATAGGCGACCGTGAGTCTACTCTACTATCCCCAGGAGAACTGACTGACTGACTGAATTGACTTGTAGCCAACTTTAAATTCTTTGCCGACAAGGGCATCCTCCTGTCCAACTACTTTGGCGTCACCCACCCGTCGCAGCCCAACTACATGGCCGCCATTGCCGGCGACTACTTTGGCATGGAAAACGACGACTTTATCCGGGCGCCGCGCAACATCTCTACCGTCATTGACCTGCTGCAATACCGCGGCATCTCCTGGGCGCACTACCAAGAAGACATGCCCTACTCGGGCTTCGAGGGCATGGGCTACAGGAACCAGCAAAACGGCCGCAACGACTACGTCCGCAAGCACAACCCGGCCATTATGCACGACAGCGTCACCCACTGGGAGAGCCGCCTGTCGCAGATCAAGAACCTGTCCATGACGGACACGTCTCGCTCGCTGTTCCACCAGGACCTGGCCGCCAACACGCTGCCCCAGTGGATGTTCATCACCCCCAACATGACCTCGGACGGCCACGACACCTCCATTACCGTCGCCGGCCAGTGGTGCCGCGACTTCCTCGAGCCGCTGCTAGACGACAAGAACTTTATGCAAAACACGCTGGTGCTGCTGACCTTTGACGAGAACGAGACGTACTCGCAGCGCAACAGGATCCTCGGCATCGTCCTTGGCGACGCCGTCCCCGAGGAGCTCGTCGGCACCACCGACGACAACTTTTACAACCACTACTCGGAAATTGCCTCGGTGTCGGCCAACTGGGACCTGCCCACGCTCGGCCGCTGGGACGTGGGCGCAAACGTCTTCCAGATGGTTGCCGACAAGACGGGCGACAAGCTGCGCAAGTGGTCGTCCGAGGAGCAGCTGCAGAGCATGTACTTTAACTTTTCGCAGGCCGGCCACTTTAGCAACAAGGGCGGCAACAAGCGGTATCCTGCGCCGAACCTGGACCTGGATGAGAATACCTTTAACGGTCGTCGCATTCATCCCCAGGTCGTGGAGATGTGGAAGGGTAACCCTGCGCCGTCGTACTATGAGGATACCGTCGAGGTTCCGGATGGTCTGCACCCGCCTGAGGGGTATGAGCCCAAGCCCAAGGGCGAGTAAGTAAGGTGGCTTTTTGGCTTTAATGTTTATATTTTTGTTTTTTTTTATTAAGTAGACTATATGCATTCGATTTCAGCAGTCCGGTGGATTTTCAGACAATGCTCTGAGCGTCATGATTTATGGCATATACAGAAATTAACAGTAGAGTTATCAGCAGATGCCTCATTTTTTTTCTTCTTCATTTTCTTGAAATAAATCCATAGCTTGAATAGTGTCAAGTCACGTAAATCCCTCAAATGAATTTTCTCTAGCCCATTCAAGTCATATACTGTACTTTTTCCCCTTGTCCAGTGACTGACCACCAGCGGGCTCACATGGGGGGTTGGGTTGGCCGCAAAGGTCATTCCCGACACTAAAAAGAGTCGCCTGCAGTTGCAAGTGCTGCATATACCTAAGCCGGGGGCTTTACACCCTCCCACCTGGCCGTCCACCCGCCCTGTTTGGTGGCGTCGGCTGATGTGCGCCGCCTCCCAAGAGATGAGGAACCCCCCTTGCCCTGGCGAGATGATGGGCCCTCCCTTGTGGAAGCGCCGCCCCCGAATCATGTCGCCGCAATTCCTAATCCCCCACCCGCCGCGGACAGCGAACCAGCAACACGTGGGGGATTGCGGATGCGAGAGAGGGACGAACGAGAGAAGCGTTATACTCGTATGGACTCGTACCCGCTGGTGTTTATTGGCGTTGTGCATGGATGCTGAAGAATTCCATTTTTTTTCTTAAGTACTCTTCTTTTTCAAACGGCAAAAAGATGCCGACTACATGACGAATAGACAATGCTGGCTCACCCTCGCTCCCTTGCTTGGAGGTTTTAGATGGGCAAGGTACTAATAGCAGTACGAGGTAGTACTTGTACGTAACTCGTAGCCTACAGTATGACCCCCCAGGAAGTCCAGGCCGATAGATCCCCTGACCGCCCGCTGCAACGCCTGGAATGCTACCTGCCACGTTGGGAAGGCTGCTGTACTCGTAACCTTTGGGGTGGAGAAGGCCAGACAGGGGTGGTTCAAGCCCACCGTCTTTGCACAGATCTCCACGCGGTTCAGTTACTGTACGTCGGTAGTAGCATTGGACAACTTCCCGGGTTGTGTCTTCTACCTTGGGTAAACACAGGCAATATTTCTGCTTTTCCAAGCATCTCTTCAGCACCGTCACCAATCTGCTACTGTTTCTTTTCATTCTTCTTCTCTTCTTCATCGCGCTTCATCACTCTTAAAGACGACGCTCGGAATACTTCGATTCGCGCATACCCCCCTGTCTTAGTAGTGCTGCAGCTCGGTAAACCTGGACACCGAAACGGACGAACCACAGCGAATAACAACCGCCTGCCGCGCTTCTGCAAATGTCCAGAACTATACCGTCTCTGAATTTTATATCCGGCTTATACACTTGTTCAAAATACCGCTTCACTCTGGAATCTTAGACTCTACACGCCCTCACCTCCTCGGTCTGCGTCGGTATTGAATCCCCGTAAGCCCACAGCATTCGGGTAGTCGTTATAACACAGTCCTCCATTTCTCCTACCCAGATCCAACCATGGCGCCATCCTCAAGAAGCCCAGGCCTTACCCGGTTTCTCTCCGACTTTACTCTAGGCTTCTCCGATGGCCTGACCGTCCCCTTTGCCCTGACCGCCGGCCTAAGCTCTCTCGGCAGAGCCGACACCGTCATATACGCAGGCCTGGCCGAGCTATGCGCCGGCAGCATAAGCATGGGCATTGGTGGCTACCTCGCTGCATTGGACGAGCTCCCTTCCAAGTCTAGCCAACCCGGTGACGGGGATGAAGAGGAGCTCAAAGGCATGCTGCACTCTGCCACCGACGACAGTGACGACGGCCGCCGCGAGAGCTCCGATGAAAAGTCCATTGCTCAGAAACTGCTGGTTCTGCGCCATCTGGAGCCCTTGGAACTACCTGCAAGTACAGTTGCGGGTATCCTGGCGTCCCTACGTGAGCAGTCTGGCCGCCTAGACCGTGCAGCCACTCAGCTCGAATCGCGAAATAACGATGCCTTGTGCCAACAAGTACAACCACTGCCCATCTGGCCTGTCGCTTCTGGCCTGTCGATTTCCCTCGGGTACGTTATTGGCGGCATCATTCCCCTGCTTCCATACTTTTTCGCTGCCACCGTTGGTCTGGGCCTGAGATGGAGCATCGGGATGTGTCTCGTGGCTCTCATGGCTTTTGGCTCTGGAAAGAGCTGGGTGCTCGGCGGCGAGGACGCAAACTGGAAGCGTTCTGTTTGGTCGGGTGTGCAGATGCTGGTGCTTGGTAGCTTGGCTGCTGGCGCTGCAGTGCTTTGCGTCCAGCTGGTTGGTGGTTCGTGAGACGGGGGCGGTGCGTGATGCGGAAGATTTTATATACTTTATAACATGACATGCATACATTTGGCGTTTTTGGAGGTGTTTACGTTTTGAGAAGGGAGTTTAGGATACCAGCATTACTTGATGAATCAAATTACAGAATTCATGAATTCATTTTTTGTTTTGATACGTACCTCGTTATTTTATAGTATAATATATACAAGCTATAGTGCAGAGTTCTTCTAGGATTTATAATCTTAATTCTTATTTTAATAAATAGATTATAATATATACCGGGTATAGTGCAGACTTTTTCCAGAAATCATGACTTCAATTCTTGTTTTGATACGTAACACGTTGTCTTGTATTGTAATATGTACCGGCTATGCAAGCTTCTTCCAGCCAGACCAGGCTCATGACTAGCCAGTGGAATCGTCTTGATGCACCGACTCTTTGTTGCATACCAGTCCTTCATTATATATCCTCCACAAACATCATCATCCTTGATACGGGGGAGGAACTTCTGGATTCGCCCCAGCTTGTAATACACTCTCCCGAATCTCCACCGACGTCACCACAGCCTTGACCTCAACAACTTTCATATCCACGACACAAACACCCGGAGGCTTGCCGTCCGGCCGCGCACACTTGAGCCGGAAACACTTATTCTGATTGCCATCATGCCGCCACAGCTTAGCCGGGCACATCCACGCCTTGGTAAGCTTATCCTGGATATGAAGCACCTGTCCCCTCGCATGGCTCGGCCACGCCACCTCTTGCATGTGCTCAAGCTGATCCTGTCCGTAGAGCGTGGCCGTCTTGTAGTCCGTCTTGAGCCACACGGCGCCCTGGTAGCGCTTCTCCGCAAGCCACATCTCCAGCACGTCGACCTTGTAGAAGCGCGCGGCCGCAAGGAGCTCCTGGTACTTGACAAAGTCGTGGCCCGAGTCGCGCGACCAGAAGAGCGGGTAGCGGCGGGTGCGCAGGAAGCGAAGCACCTGCGCAAAGAGGTCTGGGTCGTCGTCGACAAAGAACTCGGTTCGCGCTGGCTGGGCGGTGAAGAGGTCTGTGAAGAGCCGCGATTCGGCGAGCGTGGACCGCGTGGTGAAGAATTCCTTTTCGCCGACGCGGATTGCTACGCGGTTGCTTTGTATCATGGACGGTGTCGGGGATGGTGGTGGTGGTGCTGCGGCAGAGGGGAGCGATTCAAAGGGTGGAGGGGGCTCGAGGGCTGAGGTTGGCTGAAGAGCATTGTATGTTGCTGCTAGAGGCTCTGCTGATAGATGTGCTTCGGAGGAGTTCCGGGTTGAGGGTGATTGTGTGGAATTTTGCGAGGCGAGGGTGTTGGTTGAGGCCGCGCCGTTGGTGGTCGGCTCTGTGACGATGGGAACCGTTGCTTCAGCTTGTAAAGTCATGTTTACGCACGAGAGACTGACACTGGTAGATTGAGAAGCAGGTGGATTGCCCTGTACGGGAACTGGACGGTCTTATTGTTTCTGAGATTAAGCTTGAAAAAGAGCCAGATCGGTAATCTGTGGCTTGTTCAAGGCACCGCGGGATGCCTCCCAGTATCTTCACCACCGTCGGGCGGGCGCTGGACGAGGCTTGCTAGCTTGGGCGGCTTACATCCTTGTCTGGTGCGAGACGGTGTATACACTACAGCAGCCACGCGCCCAACGTCATTGCGGTGCGTCGGTATAGCCGAATGACGTCTTGCATGAGAATAACCAAAAAATGGGCAGAATTGGCCAATTTCCGACGTTAATATCAGTGGATATATGAATTGGTCATGGAGTAGATGCCAGCTGCTAATAGTATCTTGTGCCCAACATTAGCACCTACGAAAGAGTGGCGCTATATTGGCAGGCGTCTAGGCCATCGCCTACCGGTGACTATTGTTAGAGTCTTACTTTCACATTCAGCTCGTTTTTTACTATATTAACCCTATAGTGTGCGATGGCATTGAACACGACAAATTGAGGTGCAGATGTCAATGAAACATAAGCTTTGAAGGCTGCCCAACAACTTGATGCCCCGTACTGTACGGGACTGATTTCAACATCGACAGCCGCAGAGAAATCCATTATTCGTAATAATGCCTCCTATTAGGAGCGTCTGAGTACATCTCGAACAGCTATGTCATATGTTTAACAGCGATTCCATCTAACAGTACTTTGTTATACGGCGCATTACTACTATCCGCAGTCGACAATGCGAAGCGGCTTCTCGTGATATCTGCGAAATCTTGGGCAGACCTCGCAATCTCTAGTTTTCTTGCGCTTGCCTGCCAGCCATTCTTGGAACTTGCTTTTGTTCTTGCAGCAATGACAAAGCACTGCCTTGGTTATCGATGCCGTTTCGCCAATCGTGTGTGTGATCTGGATGTAGCTTCCAGGCTTGAACTCGTATAACACCGGACAGGGCTCACGGTAAACACCGCCATTCTCGTGGCACGAGATGCAATGATCTTGTGCCGCTTTGCACATTTTGACGAGGCGATACGCGAGATGTGGGTTGCCGACTGTGCTGCTGCTGGTACGTTTCTGTAAGATCCCTCGTTGGGTTTTGCCAAAGGCTAGCGACAAGGGTGGGTAGCCAAGGGCCAGCAGTTCTACTTATTGTCCGTCGCCTGTGCGTCACCCATTCTAGCCTCGCAGCGCCTGCTATTGCTTTAGCTACCCAGTACTGCAGGCCGCAGTTACTTCAGCCATGTGCATGTATCAATGCGTGTCCGGCTGTGCTTGGGCAGATGGTACGGTGTGGGGCTTGACACTGCATGGGCATAAAACGCATTGTAACAAAGAAGACGATGCAAACTTGCGTCAAGGCAGCGGCCAGGCCTCCTGCAAAGAAGTGGTGAAATTGCAGTGGAATTCGTAGCATGCGCTCTGAGTTGCTTGATTTCCTAAATTTCCATTTCGTCTTCGCAACCTCTAGCGACACTGGCTGGCACCAGCTGAACCGTGCCCTAGTAGACTCGTTCGGAGGTGCCAATGGGCAATTCCGACCAGGAGCACGTTAGAAGCGGGAGCGCACTTCAAGTAACATGCCTCTACTATAGCTGAAATAGCTAAATAGCAGGGCGAGTAAAAGTCACTGCGAGAGCGGTGAAGAGAGCGAGGTAGGAGGCAAAAGCTTGATGATTCCCTCTAACTAAGCTGCAGTCTAGTCTATTTATTTATACGTCACTTGTGGCTGACTCGCCATCAGATTTGACGGCAGGCCTGCACGTAACAATAATCGTTTTAGTAATAAACGTCTTAATAGGTAGAAGTAGAATATCTAAATGTGATGTATATATATACATATATCATTGAATTACTACAATTACGCCAGGGTAAGGGTTGAATTTAGACTCTAGCGCATACTCGTAGTCGCAGGTATCACCTAAGCCCCGTGTGGGGGAGCACAACCAAACCATCAGCCCAAAAGGTCTGGGTGCTGCTACACTAATGCTCGGCCTCCGATTGGTCACTGCCTCCTGCGCATGAACAAAATTCCGAACCCACCAACATTGCCCGAGCTACCTACAGTTTCGCGAAAGCAGGTGGGTGACCGGAACCACACTACGGGACTAGAATTCCACGGCCAATTATCAGGTGCTTGCCTCTGTCCGGATCAGCCGCTGACTGCGAGTGTGAGGCTTCTCCTAGAGAAACACTCTTTCCGACTCGCCTTGACATCGGCACCCTTTCCCATCCCAGCTCCTCCATCGCCCGGTCTCTTGCGCGCCCCCGTTCCGTCATGGCCACCTTCCAGAGACTCGCAACGCAGGGTGCGAAGAGGTTGAGCCTCCGCCCGGCCCTCGCTACCCGCCCATTCTCGACGACCTGTCTTCGAAAGTATGCCACGACCGAGCACGTCGGTACGAGACTCGTTCCTACCGGCGAAGACTTTGCCACCAATGACAACATTTACGGCCTGTCGAGCCAGAACCGCGAGGGCGGCAAGCGCAGAAAGTCGCGCGAGAACTCCGTCGAGGACCGCAAGGTCCGCCACTACACCGTCAACTTTGGACCCCAGCATCCTGCCGCTCACGGTGTGTTGCGATTGATTCTCGAGCTCAATGGCGAAGAAATTATCCGTGCCGACCCCCACGTCGGTCTGCTGCACCGCGGTACCGAGAAGCTCATCGAGTACAAGACGTATCTCCAGGCCCTGCCCTACTTTGACCGCCTCGACTACGTTTCCATGATGACAAACGAGCAATGCTTCTCCCTCGCTGTCGAGAAGCTTCTCAACATTGAGATTCCCGAACGAGCCAAGTACATCCGCACTCTGTTTGGTGAAATTACCCGCATCCTGAACCATCTCATGTCCGTCCTGTCCCACGCCATGGACGTTGGTGCTCTTACTCCCTTCCTGTGGGGTTTCGAGGAGCGTGAGAAGCTCATGGTAAGTTTTTCGTGAATCTAGCAATGCCAAGAAGCACCCAATTGATGCCCAATTGATAGGAATTCTATGAGCGTGTCTCCGGTGCTCGCCTGCACGCTGCCTACGTCCGCCCCGGCGGTGTCCACCAGGATCTGCCCGTTGGTATTCTCGACGACATCTACCAGTGGGCCACGCAATTTGGCGACCGACTCGACGAGACTGAGGAGATGCTTACCGACAACCGCATCTGGATCGAGCGTCTGCGTGGTGTCGGTGTCTTGTCTGCCGCCGAGGCTCTGAACTTGTCCTTCAGCGGCGTCATGCTGCGCGGTTCCGGTGTCCCGTGGGATATCCGCAAGAGCCAGCCCTACGACGCCTACGACAAGGTTGAGTTTGACGTCCCCGTCGGCACCAACGGCGACTGCTACGACCGCTACCTCTGCCGCATGGAAGAGTTCCGCCAGTCGCTGCGCATCATCCACCAGTGCCTCAACCAGATGCCCGGCGGCCCCGTCCGCGTCGAGGACTACAAGGTCGCTCCCCCGCCTCGCTCCGCCATGAAGGAGAACATGGAGGCACTCATTCACCACTTCCTTCTCTACACAAAGGGTTACGCCGTGCCCCCTGGCGAGACGTACTCCGCCATTGAGGCCCCCAAGGGCGAAATGGGTGTCTACGTTGTCAGTGATGGTAGCGAGCGCCCTTATAGATGCCACATTCGCGCCCCTGGTTTCGCTCACTTGGGTGGCTTTGACCACGTTTGCAAGGGTCACTTGCTGGCTGATGCTGTCGCGGTTATTGGTACTATGGATCTTGTGTTTGGTAAGTTTCTTCGGTCCTCGCTTCGCTCGTAGAAGCGTTTCCCCCTTGCCGCGTGGGTTAAAACATTTTTGCTAACTCATTTTCCTGCAGGTGAGGTCGATCGATAAAGTTTTTAGACAAGTGGTGCAGGTAAAGCAAATGTAGAACGGTTAATTTTCCTTTGTTTGTAGTCATAGCTGGCTAGGAGAAATCAAGTATATAACTCCAAATAACATCTTTTTACTTTTCGTGTCTCTATTATCCACTGAAACTTTTTATGAGTGCCGTTTATGCTAATTTACATGATCCTTTTTTACCAATTACATAACAAACGAATCTATGCGTCTTGTCTCAAAACACCTTCGCCCCCGTCCCAGACGCTTGATCCATAAAGAATCCCTTCACCGAACTCAGCGAATTAACAGCCTGCAACCCCCACGAACGCAGCGGCACCAACGGCCCGCTCTCCACCGAATACAGCTTATGCAGCTTGTCGCACACGCCCAGCAGCACGTGGTTGGCCGCATATCGCTCGCTGTTATACGCCTCCAGCGACATTTGCGTGCCGAGATCTTGCCCGTGCGTAACAGAGTACTGAATCGCCTTGACCAAGCTCTGCACGTCGCCCTGGCCCTGGTTCAAGCCCTGTCCTGCGAGCGGGTGTATTGTGTGAGCTGCGTCGCCGACGAGCGCGACTCGCTCGCCGATATATGTATCCGCGTGGCGCAGCTTGAGCGGGAATGAAGCCACGGAGCCCTCTTGCACGCCGACCACGGCCTGAGGAATGGATTGCGTGTCGATGGGGGTGTGTTGTGTGCGCCAGGCGAGTTCTTCGTCTTGTCCGCTGGGCTGCGTGTGCATGTACGCAATGTCTACGGGGGCGAGGCGGAAGGCTGCGTTGACCAGGGCGATGAATTCCTTGGCTGGTAGCTTTTTGAGAATGGCTGCGTTTTCGGGAGTTGTTGACCAGACTAGCGTTGCGTATTTGCCCGGCATTGGGAGCATGGCTACCGGTCCTGTGGGCAGGAAGCGCTGGTAGGCAATCTTGTTGTCTGGGCCGCCCCAGCCGTCGCCTTCGAGCTCGAGGGTAGCTACGAGGCCGTGGCGGCCATAGTCCCAGCCGCGGGATTCGATGCCTGCAAAAGATCGCACGGGACTGTTGGCGCCGTCTGCGCCGACGAGGAGTCTTGCGGCGAGTGACTGGCCGCTGGATAGCTGGACGACAGGCCAGCCGGTGAGGTCGACGTCTTCTGTTTCCTCGCCTAGGCCGATGCTTTCAACCTTGTTGTTGTCGAGAATGCTTACGCCACCGAGCTCGTCTAGGCGCTTGAGTAGGCCGGATGTGGTGTTTAGGTTTTCCGTCATGTAGGCAATCGTACGGCCCTGTCCTCCGCGGTGGTCCCAGTCAAAGTCGATGCGGGCACCGGATACGCCGTCCCAGACTTGCATTTCCTGGAACCCCTGGATGCGGTCGCGCTTCATGTGGGACCAGGCGCCAATCTCGTTGAGGAATAGGGCTGATGACGGTGTGAGAGAGCTGCATCGGTTCGAGTATTGGGTTGGAGGGAGAGCAAAGGAGGTGACTTTGGAGAGGTCTTGGGCTTCGATGAGGGCGACTCGGAGGCGGGAGGTTAGGGGATTGGCGCCTAGTTATTTGGTTAGATGGGATTTCGAATGAGGAATGCACGAGTAAAAGGCGCCTTACGAAGAGCAGTCAAAAGACTTAGGCCTGCTGGTCCGCCGCCGACGCAGACAACATCGTAAATGTCGGGATTTGTCGTTGATGAATACGCTCGTCTTGAGCTACTGGGAATGCGACGGGTGCATCCACGGCATACAAACCGGGTGCTTGATGGCAAAAGCCGGCTGGAAGGCATTGTGTTTGACTAGAAGCAAAAGCTCCTTTGTGCCAGCGCGTCAACTGCCGCGTTGATTGAGTAACTGGCGCTGCGTCTGGCTTTCAACAGCGTATTGCTTCATCATGATGGCGCCAGAAATGGTTCCTCAGCCCAGAGCTCAGTGGGGCCGCCGCCAGCACGCGCTAAGCCCAATCGGAACAGCCCCCACAGCGAATGGACAGGTTGCCACAGACAACGAACAGCGTCATCTGTCTGCGAGCCAAATCAACAGAAAGCGTGCGCCTTGTCCTGCTAGCTGCATCTGCAGGCTTTTCCCTCGCCTTTGCCTTTCTACAATCTCCTCCCACCAATATTGGCTGGCTATTAAGAAGAAAGCAGGGTGCATCCATTTAGGGCAGATTCCTTGCTCATCTCCCGCTGTGCCGCGTTTGGCGTTGTCCACTGTCCCTTCCAGCGAACGGTTGCACGCCATTAAGTGACTTGGTAGAGAGTGTCTCATATTCCCTCTGCCAAAAGGGCCACCTTCATACGTCGTCCTTTGAACGTGCAGCAGCCACACCCTTTTTTCTCTCTCCCGCAAGTCTTGCGATTTTGTACGACAAAGAATTGTCGCCATGGCTGATGCGGATGATTATCTCCAAGAGGGCTTCGACCCTCGCAGCGTGACTATCCCGCGTCTACGCTCCATTCTCGTCACCCACAATGTCGACTACCCTTCCACGGCCAAGAAGTCGCAGCTGGTCGAGCTCGTCAATGAGCATGTCTTACCTCAGGTCCCGCGTCTACGCGCTCAAAGAGCCCGCGCAAAGCGTTCGAGCATGGGCATCGTCAATGCCGGCAGTGCAGAGGATACTGGTACCTGGGACGACAATGAAGTGTCCCCTCCTCGTCCTCAGTCCAGCAGACGGTCCAAGACGCCGCGACAGAGCTCCGGGCGCAGTATCAAAGCTGAGGAGGAAGAAGTCCCCATCACTTCATACCGCAGCGCACCTAAGCGCACCTCGCGCACCTCGCGCTCAGTTAGTCGACAGTTGTCCCACGATGACGACGATACGACCATGTCAGCATCTTCGCGGCGATCCAGACGAACTATGACGCCGCAAATAAAGACTGAGCCCGAGGTCGAAGAACAAGACGACGAAGAGGAAGATGAGGAGGAGCAGCCAGAGGAAGAACCTCACTACGAGGAAGAGGAAAGTGTGTTCAGCAGCGACAACCCTTTTCAAAGCGGCAGCTCTCCGCCTCCGCTGCAGACTCCCAGTAACCGTCGCCGCACTACCGGCGCAGAGGTGACTAAGAGCGCCAAGTCTGCGAGACGCCGGACTGCAGGTGGTATCGAGAGCTCACGATCATCTAGAAAATTTGATCTCGCAACGCCTCCCAGGCGCCACAAGACCCCCGAGGCACTGGAGCCTGGCGAGGAGTTCACACCCGATGAGCAGCTTGAGCTTGAAGAAGCTGCAAGCAGCGGCGATGTTGCTGCTTTTCGCCGAAAGGCGCCCGTTAGAACTCGCCGACAAGGAAACATCAAGACTCCTCTGTCTGTCCTGTTGCTGACCTTGTTTGGTGCCTATCTCGCCTGGTATAGACAGGAGAAGATCGCCGTCGGCTACTGTGGAGTCGGAAGGCCTGCAAAGGATATTATACCACCTGAGCTTCCCGTCCCTGACGCGCTGGTACCTTTCGTTGAGCCAGTGTGCGAGCAATGTCCCCAGCATGCTTTCTGCTATGAAGACTTCACTGTCCGCTGCCAAGATGACTTCATTTTGAACCCCCATCCGCTGTCTCTTGGTGGGCTGATCCCCCTTCCTCCCACTTGCGAGCCTGACAGTGAAAAAGCACGACGCGTAAAGGCTGTTGCGGACAAGGCAGTTGAAGAATTGCGTGACCGCCGCGCCAAGTATGAATGCGGCGAACTTACTAAGGATGGTGGCGAGCATGAGGACTCGCCTACCATTGCCGAGGAGGAGCTCAAGCAGACCGTCAGCCAGAAGCGCAGCAAGCGTATGAACAGACAAGACTTTGATGAGCTTTGGGATGCCGCCATTGGTGAGATTACTGGCAGAGAAGAAGTTGATGTTGAGCATCAAACCAAAGTGCCTGAGTAAGTACCTAGTTGTCTCCTTCTGCTCTGCGCGCCATCTTTTAGGACTGCGCTTGGCGCCCCCCAAGTTTCAAACGTCGTATTCTGACTAGACCCAACTAATCAGATCCGTTCCTGATCCTACAGATCGCCCGATTCCCCCGGTGTTCCAATCAGAAAGCTCTCGTCTTCCTCTCTCGCTCGCATTTCGTTCACCTGTGCGATCAAGCGCTCCATCCGCAGCGGACTGGCAAGATATCGACTCCCAATTGGACTTTTGAGCTTCCTAGTCCTCGGAGTATTCTATCTTCGCGCCCGTTACCGCAGGCACCTGGCCACATCAGCTCAAATTCCGGCCCTGGTCGACCTAGTCTTGGGTAGACTGGCGAACCAGAAGGAGCTGGGCGATGAGGATCTCGATGATCCCTGGCTGTTTCTGCCGAACTTGCGCGATGATGTCCTTCGCTCCGTGCACTCGCTTTCTGAGCGAGATCGCATCTGGCAGCGTGTGAGGGCCGTCGTGGAGCAGAACAGCAACGTCCGAACAGGCCAGAGGGAAGGTCGTAGCGGAGAAGTTGGCCGCGCCTGGGAATGGATTGGTCCCGGTAAGGTTGAGGGTGTCCGCCGCCGGAAGAGTGGACGGGTCTCTTGGGGCCCTGAGATGGCTGAGACGCCAGAGGCGCGTGGAGGTGTAGAGAATAAAAAGTGGGATGAGCCCAGACCGATTTACTAGGCTCTGGTGCGGCTGGATGCCGTGGTTTCATGGCGTTATATTGTGTATCTGTACGGTCTAATAAGTGCAATATTGAATCATTTTTTCTATGCTACAAGTGGCACTGTGCTAAATGTCTAATAATGAATGCCCCTTTGTGTTTGCTGGACGTTTTACAACATACGTCCTTGTTTCCTTGTAAGTTACAGCAACACTGCGTCGCTGTTATGATTTGACGCCAAGCGCTGTTGCTGTTCACTACTTAAGTGCGTTGACTTGTTTGTTAGGGGGCCGTCTTAGATGACTTGCCCTGCCCATTAAAACAGGAACTAGAGGGAGATCGCATTTCACACATCATATTCAATTGGGCACAAAAAGTTTTAAGAGTAGACTACCGTCTTGATTGAATTGCTAATGCACAGGTGTTGATATATGCACAAAGGGGGTTTGTTTAAAACAAAGGAAATTGGTGGACCGTGTAAATCTAGACTCCAAGTATTAAGCCATTTATTGGGCCTTGGCGCTGAAAATCTCTAATGGCCAAGTTAGCAAATTGTCAAAGTGTTACGCAAAGACCTAGGCAAGACACGTACTCTCAACGTCGGCGACGCTCTGCTGCAGAATCTGCTGAAGAGCCTTGGGGTTCTCGAGCTCCTTCTGGACCTTGGCAATGACGGACTCAGCCAGCTCCCTCTGCTGGCGCTGCTTGACCTGGCTCTCGTAACGGACCCAGGAGTCGAGGACGGTCTTGGCCTCGGCGGCCAGGGCAGTCTTCTGCTCGAGCTCGAAAGCCTCAGCCTCGAGCTTGGCGGTTTCCTACAGTCAAAATTCCATCAGCATTCCATCTCTGAACGAACTTCGTAAGCGATGCGTAGATTCTGTTCCTACCTTGGAAACCTGAAACAGACTCTTGGTGATGTCGACAACACCACCCATTTGCTTCACGTCGCCGATGCGGGCCTTGACGGCTTCGGTGTGGTCGGCACGGGCGCTGTTAAGGATGTTCTTGATCTTCTCGTTCTGAGCCTCAGCCCAGGCCTTGTAGCCGGGACCACCGTACTTGATGAGACCACCCCAGACGGCGAGCAGGCAGACGGCAATGACCGTCTCCTCGTTCATGACGTAGTACTCATTGCTGAGGGCGTAGATGCTGAGACCGGCAGTGCTGCTGAGAATGGCCGTCTTGCTGAGCAGGCTGCTTCCGGGAAGAGAGTCGAGGATGCTCTGGGCCTTCTTCTTGGGCTCTTCGGTCGGGACGTTGCTGGAGTTGCGGACGGCGGCGACGGAGAGAGCAGGGAGTGCTCGGCGGGCGACGGTAGGTCGGAGGAGAGGAGCGCCTGCTGCTGCGTCAGTATGCCGTCAATTGGGACCAATTCCACCTGATTTCGTTAGATCTAAACATACCGACTGCGCTACGCGCCAAGCGGGAGGCCATTGTGATTGATTTCGACGGGCGTATGGGGGGGGGGGTCTTGTCGATGATCGGGAGCTGGGAATGGAGGTTGAGGTTTTATCGCGCTAGTTCCGAGAGCAAATTAGTCACGTGATGCTACATGGTGGTTCCTGGGGAGAGGTGTCGGCAGCGAGGCGCCAGGGCAATTTTAGCCGACGCTTTCCCGTCTGCCGGCGCCCACTTCTCACTGCTCCAACGTCCCGAGTCTCTAGCGCGCCTGGCCGTCTGTGATTGGTCCAACTTTTTATGCTGGCTAAAGATTTCATGATTTTTGGTTCATGAAAATCTGCCATTCTCACGTTTCGGCGCAAAAAGTTGGTGAACTTCAGTCACAAAAAAAAATTTAACCCTTAGAGATTGCTACATTCGAGAAATCTGAATCTGAGATTCCGCTTAGTTTCCTCTTTACAAGCTCTCAACTCACAGGATTTCACCAAGAGCAACAAGATACCGCCGCCATGGCGTCTCTGTCGGGTGCAGTGAGCGCAAAGCGCAAGCGAACATCCGCCACAGAGCAGCCGACAAAGAAGCGTCGCGCATCCAGTGCCGAAGAAGAGGATCCTAATGCCAAGATTTTGCTCATGGAGCAAGGGATTTTGGAATCACGCAAAAACTACAACGACATTGCTGTGCTCCTGGCCCAAGCTCAAGACTTTAAGAGCGGCAAGCCCGAGGCGATGCTCTCCACCATTGCTCTATGTCGCATCTTCGTGAGGCTGTTGGCCCAGGGCTCATTGATTGCAAAGAAGTCCTTGTCTGAGAAGGAGACGGTAGTTGTTGGCTGGCTCAAGGGACAGTTTGGCCAGTTCAAAGAGGTGTTGCTTGCCCTGTTGGGAGACGAGGAAGTTGCCACCACTGCTCTGACTCTATGCATGCGAACACTGAAAGCAGAGGGCCAATATCTCTATGATAAAGCCGAGTTCACATTCCCGCGTGCCTTTATCGAGGACATTGTCACCGGGCTTATCGCTGCCGACAACGATGAGGTCCGCCAAGCATTCATTGAAGAGTTTGCGGAACAGTACGATGACATTCGCTATTATACCTTCAAGTCCGCCAAGTACGTTGATCCAAAATTTCAAATATGCTTTATTTGTATGCCAGAACTGACAGAACGGTTTAGGGCGGCGATTGAAGGACTTGCGGCGTCAGGTGAACTGCCTGCCGAGGTGTTTGACCGCGCGTTTTCGCTTCTTTCTGCCCTTGATGGTGTTCCAGAGTCAGCGGAAGAACTGGAAGACTTTTATGTGAGCAAGCCAGAGAAAAAGTCTCACTACCTGCGATCAGTTACGCAGCACAGGAAACAAGGGCAGGAGGCGTGGCTTGCGCTGATGCAACTTGTCAATACCAACGACCAGCGAAAACGCATTTTGAGCATTATGTCCACTGTCATTGCCCCGTGGTTTACAAAGCCGGAGCTGCTGTCCGACTTTATGACTAGCTGCTACGATGCTGGTGGTTCACTGTCTTTGTTGGCCCTGTCCGGCGTCTTCTACCTCATCAAAGAACGCAATCTGGACTACCCTTCATTCTATCCCAAGCTCTATTCACTCCTCAACAGGGACATTCTTCACTCAAAGCACCGCTCACGTTTCTTCCGACTGTTGGATACCTTCCTTGCGTCCACCCATCTTCCTGCCGCCTTAGTTGCTAGCTTCTTGAAGCGACTGTCAAGACTGACTCTCAATGCGCCTCCCAGTGCAATTGCCTTTGTTGTTCCCTGGATCTACAACATGCTAAAGCGCCATCCGCTTTGCACATTTATGCTTCACAGAGAGACCCGAGATGCCGAGCCCAAGAGCCAGCTCCAAGAGCACGGGTTTGAAGAAGTCTTTTTGCCCGAGGAGACGGACCCAATGGCTACCAAGGCTATTGAAAGCAGTCTATGGGAACTCGTTCAGCTGCAAACTCACTATCACCCCAACGTTGCGACTATTGCCAAGGTCATTTCGGAGCAGTTTACCAAGCACTCTTACAACATGGAAGATTTCTTGGATCACTCGTATGCTAGTGTAAGTGGAGTATACCTGTTGGCACCTGAACTGATTTACTGACTATTACTGTAGTTAATCGAGGCCGAAATGGGCAAGAACGTGAGAAAGGCACCTGTTGTTGAGTTCCATATTCCCAAAAGGGTTTTCCTGCCACAGGAGCAGCCAGCGGCTACGCCTGACAACGTGACAGTCAAGCTGTGGAATTTTGGCGGCGTGGAGGCGTAAAGTAAATGCTGTACGCTGCGAAACTAATGGCCTACATTTGGATTTATCCAGACTTGCATGGTATAAGCGATCATTTTTTGTATATAGTTGGCATTTTCACTGGACTTGGCGTTATAAGAAGGAATAAACATACAAGTTACAACTGCGAAAGGACCTGGTTTATTGGGGTGGTGTCATTGTGACGATTTGTTATTGTACATACCAAGCAAGGAGCGGCGCAAAAATGGAATCTTTGCTTGCGTAGCTACCCGCTAATCACGTCCGCGGAGTGTGTCCCGTGGCTGATAAAGTGGGCTATAAGCCGCCATCACTAACACATGTTCTAGGCCTTTTGCCCAGAATTTATATTATTGGAGCTAATTGACTCTGATACACTTCACTTCAATAGTAACATATGCAGGAGCTGCGCCTGGAAGATGTTCAAAAATATACTTGGCCATAGCAGGGCCCCGTTCAGTTTACTAAGAGTTGGCTGAGATTGTCGGTTGTCGGCTCAGTGAAATTGCCGTTTTCGTCCTTGCACTGCCCAAATGCCATGCTGAAATTGCGGTTGCACGGTTTTTTCGTTTGCAAGCGGGTCGTCCCCCAACTGGCCCTGGAGCTGGCAAATAGCGCCACTTATAGCCCCCCAACTAACCTTGGAAACAAGCCTCTGGCGCCCTGTTTCGGGGGACTTAGTGCGTGTTGATGGGCCCTGCACGCCTCCTGAAAGGAAAACTAAAAAATAGAAAAATTCGAGCCTGTACTGACATCATGGACGGGTCAGTTCCGCCAAACGCCACTACCTTTTTCTGGGGGGCAGCTTTCCCCATTGTCATTGCCCACCCCGACCAAAGCCCCAAAGTCAAAATCTTGTCCATACAACCACCAATTTTCACTCATCGACGCCGCATGTAGGCAGGCCCTGGCATTGTCGAGCCGGGAATAGCTAACCATCTACATGACGGCGCCTTGAAAAGGGCAGAACCCAGCATGTCGAGCAATCCATTCAAGCCACTCAACGGCGGTGGCTCGTTGGCAGCTCCGTCGCCAACATCAGCACCTCAGCCCCCGACATCAGCACCTCAACCCCCGACGGCCACCTCGGCCGGGGCTTCGCAGGATCTCTCGGGAAGCTCAAAGGCGAAAGCAGCGACGAGGAAGCGCAAGGGCCATCGCGGTGGCAAGAAGAAGCGTTCAAGGAGAAAGAGCTTTGCGCTGCTGCACGAAGACAGCCATGATGAAACCGAGACAGCATCTAATGACGGGCGAACCAACTTTTACAAGCACAGACAAGGAAACTTGAGCGGCAACAGTATCGATAGCGAAGTATTGTTAGACCACAGGTGAGCTTGACCAAGAGTATGTATCTTTTCTTGTAATACAATATACTAAAAGTGGCCGCTTAGGGAACACCAGCCTCTGCGTATTCGACGAGCCTCGACGGCCGGTGGTCACAGCCCTTTCCACAACCCGTTTCCGAGCTCTACAACTCGACTGCGCTCTGTACAAACACACAACAGTGGTGATCGGTCCGGACCTACAACGCCATGGGACGAAACGGCGCCTCTGCTGGGTGAAAGTGGAAGACGGCCGGGGTCGTCTCAAAACGGTCCATCTAGCTACGGGGCCAGCGACTCCAAGGGCCGTAATCGAAGCCGCAGGACTTCGAGGTCCAGTCACTCGTCAAGGCCGAAGTTGGCGACTGTATTCAGTGCCAAAGACTCTTACGATGTTAACCACCCGCCGTCTGTCCCAGGATCACCAACATTTGGCTCGTTTGATCACGCAGAAATGACGTTTGGTGATGCCATGCTACGAGATGATCTCGCCATGAAGGCGGGTAGCCCGCGACGCAACATTGGCGACGACGATATGTATTTGCACCATGATGATGGCCAAGACCACCACCAAGAACGTGGGCACCGACGGAGCCATGTTTCAGACGCTGCCGCGGACGTCTGTTTCCCCGTACCTGAACTGTCAGAACTTGGCGATGACGAGGGTCATACCCGAGATGGCGACTATGCCCATCAACACCGAAGTCGCCGAAGAAGGCGCCATTGGCCGGATCTGGGTGTCCTGGACGAGTGGATGCTCTTTGAAAAGGAGGATCGGAGTGACGAGCAGAGAGTCAAAAAGATTACTGAGCCCCAACTCATCAATGGCCGACTTCGACCAGTACGCAAGGGCTGGTTCCAAACTGACGAGGATGCGCCATTCCGATTTACCTATTTCAATGAAGAGTTTCAAAGCACCATTCATAGCCAAACTATATCCGAGCTCGTGCAGCCGGGCAGTAGCTTCCGCGAGCTCTTCATCCCTGATCCTCGCATTCTATCAGACGATGAGTCTGACTCTGGCGACGATACAGTCTCTATTCCTTCGCGAGCCCCCGCTCCGTCTGTCATCATAGGTGAAACGGATTCGAGGCACTCAACTCGTCAGCCATCGGTTGCTGATGTTCGAAAGGAGGCCATGTCGCCGCCACCACAAGAAGGCGCGACAGCTAGCAGTTCCCGTGCGCCATCTGTTCATGGCTCGGGCATACAGAGCGGCATCCGTTCTATGGAGAGCAGCATACTAAAGGGTGCACCGACGGCGGCCACTGAAGACACGGAGAGGCCAGAAAAACCCGTGAAATACGGAGACCGACCAGTCTGGTGGCTGGATATTCTCAGCCCAACGGAAGCCGAAATGAAGGTCATTTCAAAAGCATTTGGCATCCACCCCTTGACTGCTGAAGATATCATGATGCAAGAGGCTCGCGAGAAGGTCGAACTGTTCCGAAACTATTACTTTGTCAACTACCGCACATTTGACCAGGATCTCAACAGCGAGAACTACTTGGAACCAGTCAACATGTACGTTGTCGTGTTCCGAGAGGGTGTTCTCAGCTTTCACTTTTCCATGACTCCACATGCTGCAAACGTCCGTCGTCGTATTCGCCAGCTCCGTGACTACCTGATACTCTCTTCTGACTGGATCTCTTATGCCATCATTGATGACGTTACCGACGTGTTCCAGCCTCTCATCCAGACCATTGAGGATGAAGTCGACGAGATTGACGACGCGATTCTCCAGCTGCATTCTGGGGCAGAGGAAAACGAAAAGAAAAAACCCTCCAAGGACGATGACGCCTCGTCAATGACCATCACAGACACCAGCAGCGACATGTTGCGAAAGGTGGGCGATTGCCGAAAGCGAGTGATGAGTTTGTATCGACTTCTTGGAAACAAGGCCGATGTCATCAAAGGGTTTGCCAAGAGATGCAATGAACGATATGAAGTTGCTCCAAAGAGCGAGATTGGCTTGTACTTGGGCGATATCCAGGATCACATTATTACCATGACTTCCAACCTTGGTCACTACGAAAAGTATGTTCATTACTCACGCAGTCCAATATCACAATTACTAACAGCCTCATCTAGAATCCTGGCACGAGCTCATGGCAACTACCTCGCCCAAATCAACATCCGTATGAACGAAAGACAGGAGCAAACAGCTGACGTGCTTGGCCGCCTCACTGTTCTGGGTACAATCGTGCTTCCCATGAACATCATCACTGGTCTCTGGGGCATGAACGTATGGGTACCCGGTCAAGAATACGAAGGCGATCTGCAGTGGTTCTTCTGGATCACAGCTGGCTTGATCTGCTTCGGCGTAGCATGCTACCTCATCGCGAGGAGGGTTTACAAAATTGTATAAAGTTTCTGGACGCCTCAGACGTCTGTTTTCCTGTTGCATTAAGAATCTTCTTTGTTGGCTATCTAGCTATCTAACTAGCGGTCTCGTGTTTTGTTTTGTTGCTTTTATTCGTGTAAGCAAACGGATACGAATAGGCGCATTGGACATTTATGGGAGGTGTGGACAATTCGGTTGTTTCCGGCGTTTTTTTATTTATTATAATCTTGACATGGCGGGTGGTGTTACGTAGACAAAAAAATTGAGTATAATTTTGATGATCAATTTCAACAACATTTGTGTAGTGGACATGTTACAATGGTGATTTGTGATTTCTTGTTATCCTGCCTTGAAACTGTTCTACCTCGTAGTTATCAAGACTTTTGTTCGCCTTCAATGAGTTTATACAACCGTTTTGTGAAGAAACTCAAACCGTAAACGCCAAGTAGAAACCCGAAAATTAACGGTGCCAAAAAATGTTCTTCCTTTTCCCGGACCTGATCGCTTTTTTGTTCTTTAAATTTTCCTGCTTTGCAAACTGGACGAATTCTACCTTCGTTGACCGCCGTACGCAGCCCGGAGAGCCATAACCTGCTGACGCTCCGACTCTGGAAGCATATCAATCTGTGCCTGTGGCAGCTCCATCAGCGCGCGCATGAGGCCCTCTGTGTCCTGACCTCCAGCAGCAGCACCGGCACCGGCACCGGCTGCAGGCGGCGGAGCAAAAGGCATGCCTCCCACCGGCGGCGTGTTGTTTGCGGGTGCGCTACCGTATCCGGGCATGGCGGCGGCAGCAGCAGAAGGAGGAGGAGGAGCGTTGTAGTTGGCTGCTGGTGCTGGCTGACTACCTGGCGGTGCGTTGGGGTCGACTACTGACTGGATGGCTTCGGGGGACACGAGGCCCATGAGGAGAAGGGCTTGGAAGACGGCGTATGATAGCTGGGGAGCTTGTTGCAGTAGCTCTGTTGCGCGCTGGGGGTCGGACGATGCCAGCGTCTTCATCTGGCCGAGGATATCTAGGAGCTGGGCGGGAGGTAGCGTGTTGAGGGTTCTGGAAATGGCGTCTGTGCAGGTCAGGCCGGGGGGAATATCCTTTCCTGGTGGGAGGGGTGGCAGCGTCGACGGTTGGACGGAAGTGTATGAAGCTCCGTTTGCTGTGCTTTGAGATGTGGGCTGAAGAGGCAAGAGAGTGTTAGTAGTAGCCCTTCAATGAGGTTTTTTTTTCGGGCGCAAATTGGGCTGCGGCTTACTTGTGCGTTATCATCGTCGCCGGTCTTCTGCTCGTTAGAGAAGTCGACGCGAAGCTTGCGGCCCATGATTTCGTAGTCGTTGAGGTTTCGTACGGCTGACGACGCAGAATCTGCGAGATGTTGTTAACGGCTGGACGAAATCGTTGCATTTTGTACTGAGCTCCATGGGAAAAGAGAAAAACATACCGGTATCTGGGTATTCTGCGAATCCAAAGCCCTTTGGTCTGCCGGTCTCGGAGTCGTACACGAGTCGGAAGCGCTCAACTTTGCCAGCGTCGCTGAAAATGTCGGTGATTTGTTCTTCGGAAAGGCCTAAGTGAGTGGTTGTGGTCAGCAATGGCGTTGCCTGTGCCGCTCTGCGTTTGCCGCCGCTGTGACGCTGGTGCCTATGTACGTACCGTATGGGATGTTGCCGACGAATACGACGCGAGAAGGCGGCCGTGTCGACATTTTGGCGAACTATAGGAGCTGAATAAATGTGCAAACAGCAAAACCCAAGCGAGACTGGTCCGCGTGTGGCTTCGATGGGGCGAATTATGATGGCCCAAGTCGACAGCTTTTTCTGTCGCGATTCACTGTCGCGGACCCGTGGGAGCTTGCGACAAACTATGCCGTTTCGGATAGTGCTTTATCGGGATTCAAACTTGGACGACCGGTAGATGGCGTTGAATCTCCGTATAGTGTTTGAGCAAGATTACTGCAAAATTGCTGGATTCGTCGTTTGAATTGCGCAACAAGAGCTTTGTTGCCTGATTTATTCGGGCGGTTCATCGCAGCGCCAAAAGTGTGAACAGGGTATAGCTCCATAGGTACGGCTCCATACCGCCGTCCTGCCAGCCGGCGATTTGCCGACTACTAACCAGGCACTTTACCTCCCTGTCATTGGCACCACGCTAGCGCGTTCCAGCTCCAGGTACCCCGTGGCACTCAGCTGCCGGGTGGCTTTAACTTGCGACGGTGGCCTCAATTGCGCATCCAACCTCTCTTACTTCAGCCGCCCGGATGACCGTTCCCTTGCTGATACTGCCAGATTCGTGCAATTGAACGAGCTAAACCGTGTTTTAGAATTCAGGGACTTTGATCAGTCTTTCTTTTTTGAAATAGCCCGTGATAATTTTCTACTTTACAGAGTCTATTTGCGTCGGGCAATTATCCCTGGTCTAATACGAGATCTTGCCAACAGCGAGATGCCGGCCAAATCGAGATTCACAAGGCTCGATGCCTTTACAAAGACGGTCGATGAGGCACGAATCCGAACTACAAGCGGTGGAGTTGTCACAATTGCCTCTATTTTAATTGTCCTCTTCCTTTCCTGGGGAGAATGGGCCGATTATAGACGGGTTGTCATCCACCCCGAGTTGATTGTTGACAAGGGCAGAGGTACATTCAACATTGAACGCTGCAGAACCAACCATGCGTGGCTGAATAGCAAAGTCATTTACTAACGAGAAACCCTGTCTAGGTGAACGAATGGATATTCACCTCAACATTACATTCCCCAGAATGCCCTGCGAGCTCCTGACGCTTGATGTGATGGATGTGTCGGGCGAGCAGCAGCACGGCGTTGCTCACGGCATCCGCAAAACTCGACTTCGACCCGAATCCGAAGGCGGCGGCGACATTGACGTCCGGTCTCTTGCTCTCCACGAAGACAAGGCCGAGCACCTGGATCCCGGCTACTGTGGTGATTGCGGTGGTGCGCCGCCTCCGAGCAACGTCAAGAAACCGGGCTGCTGCAATAGCTGCGAGGAAATCCGCGAGGCTTACGCGCAAGCTTCGTGGGCCTTTGGTGACGGCAGAGCCTTTGAGCAGTGCGAGCGAGAGCACTACGCCGAGAGACTGGAAGAGCAGCGCGGTGAGGGTTGTCGGATTGACGGTCTCTTGCAGGTGAACAAGGTCGTTGGCAACTTTCATCTCGCCCCCGGCCGAAGCTTCAGCAATGGAAACATGCACGTTCATGATTTACAAAACTACTGGGAAAAGACTGGCGGAAAGGCGCACGACTTTACGCACACTATTCACCATCTCCGATTCGGCCCTCAGCTGCCCGAGGCCATGGGTAAGAAGATTGGCAGGTCTACGCCGTGGACTAGCCATCACGTCAACCCCCTGGACGGTACCGAGCAGAAGACGAATGACCCGCAGTTCAACTTCATGTACTTTGTCAAGATTGTGCCTACGTCTTATCTCCCGATTGGCTGGGAGAAGAAGGCCCGCGAGATGAAGGCTTTAGGTAAAGCCAATAGAGATGGCAGCATCGAATCGCATCAGTATTCAGTGACGAGCCACAAGCGAAGCCTCCGAGGCGGCGATGATGCTGCTGAGGGTCACGCCGAGCGAATGCACTCGCAGGGAGGTATTCCTGGCGTCTTCTTTTCATATGTAAGTTGGCGTGATTTTATGGTTTTGGCAAGTTGACATGTCTTCTAATTCGGGTTTTGCTACAGGATATTTCACCAATGAAGGTCATCAACCGCGAGGAGCGATACAAGTCGTTTATGGGCTTTATTGCCGGACTGTGTGCCATTGTTGGTGGCACCTTGACTGTCGCCGCTGCCATTGACCGTGGTCTCTTTGAGGGTGCCTCGAGGATCAAGAAGCTTCGCTCAAAGGAGTTGTAAAGAGAGAAGAGACGGTTGCCTCTGGGAGCACGGCACGGGGCCTCGGTAGGGTTTTGAGGAATCGCTGCATGGATTTATGGCGTTACAATTTGGAATAGCAAGGATTTTGATATTGTTTCTACTTGGGAAGAGAGGGGGGGAGGGAAATGGAGATACAAAAAAGGACTGAATGGGTTGTACTGAGGCAATGGAGAGTGAAATTAGGAGCATTTGTGAGCGGGTTGTGCTGAGGAGTGCGGAGAGTCGAGATTTATTTAGGTGGTGTACGTGAAAACAACCCAGTTTCATGTTATTATCCACAAAGGCTGTTTTACAGTAAATCATACGAGAACGGCTTATCAAAAAGAGAATTCATGATTTTCGAGTATTGTGACCAACATCTTTTGCTCGTGTGCATACGGTAATTGTGGTTGTGTGCTGTGACAGCCCAGTGCAGACAGAGTCTTGAGCTGCGGGCGGTCAATGCAACAGCAGCCAGGAGATGCGACAGCAGGGCGAGAATGTTTCACAACGTCTAATGCCGAGACTGAGACATGCACACACAGAAACGACAAAAAAAGAAACAAACCAACCCAAACCAAAAGCGGTATGAGAACAACAAAATGCAATCACTTTTTGACATAAGAGTACACCTCCCTTTTGGCTAACCTGGCAACAGGGGAAACCATAACTTGAAGTTAAATGGGGGCATGTACATAAATACATATCAATGAGCCCATATTTATGAAACGGCAGCCAATATATTAAACAGACGGTGGTGGACAGAATTGAAGAAAATGTTAAAGAATAGTCGGTGCATTATTTTTTGAAATTTTTAGGCGCGACTGCCTAGCGCGCGCTAGCCTGCGGTTGCGCACGGCAGCTTAGAGTCCATTCCAGCCCCTCGGGGAGAAGCTGGGAATATCTGAAACTGTGCTGGTTGAGGAGTATCTTGGATTGAGAGACTGCATTTTTTTTCTTCGAGTGTCTGTTGGGAAAGGATGAAGTTGTGGTGGTGGTATGTATGTACAACATGGCGAGCAACAAGTAACTACAAGGTCTGATATCGATTGATTCCGGACAGTGTAACAATACATTATCTTGATAACCCAAAAAAAAAAAAAAGGAGGTCATTTGAGGTTATGATTTCGGTCTGATGTACACTTCTGTACAAGTAAGTACGGAGCACATAATTAAGGTACTCTGGTTACCTGTGACGTGCTCGAGGACAATTTGCGTGGCGGAGAGACCAGAGATTCATCAACGTTAAAAGTGGTGGCAAGACTAGCATCGTTCGTCCATCCTAACTATAGCAATCTTACAAGCTGTACAGTACATGTTGCTATTTATGCTGCACACATGCCAGGCAAGTATCATTGGTATGTACATTCTGGAGAATAAAGGGAGAGAATGTACAAAGCGGCACCTTAGGTGGAAACCCAAGATGATGGATGGGCTCTTTGAATGTTGATCGGTGGAAAGCCGTCTGATGGAATACGAGGTCCTTGTGGCAAACTAAAGCATAGCGCAGTGAACAGCCTGTACCATACATACCCGCAACCAAGGAAGTGAATGGGCCAGGGAATTTGGCAGGATGCTACGACTAAAGAATCGTGTACAGTACAGGATTGGATAGCGACCAAGGCAGGCAGACAGACAGACAGTCTAGACTTTTTATTATGCTGTTTTAACTTGGTCTTTGCACGTCGTATCTCTTCCCTCGAGTCTTTGCGCCAAGCCAAAAGGGGTAACCCCTTGTTCCTGGATTGAGTGGAAATCAGTGACAAATATAGTGCGACCATGTAACTCTCTAAAACTGGTAGCGACTGTCCGGTATTATTTATGTCCAGCACCACCTCTACTCGCTCGCCGCTAATACCTTACTACCTTACCCACACTGACAGGGCGTCCCGTTCCTGTTCTTTTTTGGTTGACCCCCTTGTGGCCCCCCCTGTTCTAGCGCCTCAATTAGCGGCGCCACCTTCATCAACGCGCACCAGCCGCAACTCCTTTCGTCTTCTGGTGGCCACCCTCAGGCCTTGTTTCGTAGTAGCTTGTTGCCGCTGTCGCTTTCGCTGCCGCTCCTCCTCGTTTTTCGGACAGTGCATATACACGCGCTCTTTCTTTCTCTCAATCTCGGGCCCCAAACGCCAACGGCAGGCGACAGAGACTGTCCTTTTGCGCGGCAAACCTTTCGCTCCTTTTTTCCTTTTCCATCGCCAATCTTGCCGTTGCTTCAATTGCTTGCTTCTTTGTAGCTTGCCTGTGCTGCGCATGCACTGCTCGACCACCAAACGCTCCTCCCCCCGTTCACCACCCCCCGCCTACTTACCTGCTGCGCCAACGCCAAAAGTCGGCAGAACTGAATAACGAACGTCGAAACCTTGAACTCGCGCATACTTTTGGCTTGCGCCTCGATTGAAAAAGTCTATACTGGCTTTCAATTTTCGCTTTCCTTGCGTCAATTCGATTCCGTTTACCCATTCATCATCTAAGCTGCGCTATTACCACCTAAACCGAATCGCTTCCTCCGAATCCCATCGCTCTTGCACGGCTGAAATTACACCACCACGCTTCAGTCGCCTGCGGCTCTTCATAATCATTCCGTCTTCTGGCCACACCCAGTCAGCGTTCTAGCGCAAACGACCGGCATCATGGCCAAACGCCCAAACCTGTTGGACCTACGCGCCGACTCGCACGTTTCTACCTTTACGTCCTCCTCCTCCAGACCCCTGCGATCGCCTCGCATGCACATTGCTGGCGAGGCGCCCCCCGAGCTGTCACCACTTGATGCCTTTGCTCTGCAGAGCCGTCTCCTCGCACGCCAGCTGCAAGAGTCTACCAAGGATGGCAACAGAGTCAGCCGCCTACCTCCTCTCACCGTCGAGAGCCCCCTGATCGTCCAGGGCCGCTCAGATTACTTCCGCTCCATGTCACAGGATTGCTTGGTCGAGTCGCCTTCCTCGCCAGAGCATGTCGATAATGGCGGCATCAAGACTGAGGTCGAAGAGGCCTTTGAAGGAAAGGACCGCCCCGTATCGATGCACCCGCGCATGAGCCGCATTCAGCCCTCTTCCGAGGATGCAATGCCGCCCATGCCAGATTCTATTCCTGATGTCCCCAGAAACCGCCTGATTCCGACCCCCGAGCCGAAAGGCGACTTCTTCGGCACGCGTACTCGCTCGCCATCTCCCATTCGAAGCGACACGCAATCGCAGTATGACAAGCGCTCCGAAAAGTCACCCGCCCGCAAAGACGGCCCGTTCCACACTGGGCCTGCGCCGCACGGAATGTCTCCTGGAAGAAAGCAACGCTCTGCCGACGACGCGGGATTGGCGCCACCGAGACCTTCTTTTCTCTCGCAGCGTCCGTCAAGTATCACATCATCATCCCATGGTGGCTCCGTCGACGACGATGCTTCGAGCAACCCTGCCGGCTCAGTACAGTCTGCGCCAGCTCGCAAAATGTCCTCTGGCAGCGCAGCCTTTGCAGCCTCTGGCTATACTGGCACAGGCTCCTTCCATAGATCCCCCTCAGTCAGCTCGGATTGTTCCGCGCTACCTAGGCCTTCATTCAACTTTTCAAGGCCTCTTAGCAGAGCTGGGACGCCCCTCTTCGATTTGCCATCGCGGCAAGCATCGTCGGACAGCCAGCCGTCCTTTATATTGGCAGACGACTCCGCCCACACCCCTGTTAGCATGCATAGCGAAGCCTTTCTGGAGCAACAAGCAGAAGATGGCAGAAACGCCGCTCCATCCTACATTTATTCCAAGTTTTCTCTTCCCCGTGGCAAGGCGGTTCAACGCGATGAACCCACGGAGCCGTTACCCACTGCCACTTACCAGTGGGAACAGCCCGCGATACCTCAGAGCAATGTGCACAGGATTCCTCAAGCGCCTCCATCACCACCAACTCGACCTTCGAGCTCTTCGGCCAGAGTAATGTCCGATGATGCAGTGAGCACACTTGCACGACCCTCGACCGACGCTCCCAAGGCGAGCCTGGACATTTCTAGACTCAACCAAACCGGATATCCGTCTCCCAACCTGAGTAGGCCATCATTCGACACGATTGGTCGCCGTTCTGAAGACGCCCCTAGAGGCCGAACCATGCAATCACTCCTAAACGATGCGTCCCGTGGTAGAACGCCGGCGTCAACTGCAACGAGCGATTCCGCAAGCACGATCCGCGGACCTCCAACCATTCGCTCCGCTGCGCAATCCTCGTCGGATATGACAGCTGAGGATCACCTGGCCAAGGGCATTCAATGCCACGAGAATGGTTCCCTCAACGAGTCAACGTACCACCTAAGATTGGCTGCACGGCAGAATGACCCTACCGCAATGCTTCTGTACGCTCTCGCATGTAGGCATGGCTGGGGTATGCGTGCCAACCAGAGGGAAGGTGTTCAATGGCTTCGAAAAGCTGCCGAGTTTGCAAGCGTTGAAATTGCGGACGATGAAGATCAATTAAAAGAAGGCAAGCGTGTCGATTTCCTGGAGAATCGCGCACGCAAAGCCCAATTTGCACTGAGCATTTACGAGCTTGGTGTTAGCCATATGAACGGATGGGGTATTGAGCAGGACAAGTCGCTAGCTCTTCGCTGTTTTGAAATCGCAGGCAGTAAGTATATTCTCAATCTACTCACAGTAAAATACTACGTGCTAACTGAAATTACAGATTGGGGTGACGTTGACGCTCTTGCTGAAGCTGGATTCTGCTACGCCCAAGGTGTCGGATGCAAGAAGAATCTCAAGACGAGCGCCAAGTTTTATCGCATGGCCGAGGCCAAAGGCATGAGCATGGTCGGCAACAGCTGGTAAGTGCAGACACTTCTCTAGCTTTCCTTGAACGACCCTTACTAACCATTTCCAGGATCCACAAGTCAAAGTACAACGACAGCAAATCGTCGCCTGAAAAAGACGAAAAAGACAAGAAGAAGACCCGTGCTCGCAGCAAGTCACGAACACGCGCCATGTTTGGCCTCAAGGGCTAAAGAACCGTTTACGCTTATAATGATCATGACATTCTTCAGCATCTCATAATACTTATTATATTTCGACTCTTCCCATCAAAGGGAAATATCCACAGATCTATAACTGGAGTTTAATTTGGCGTTTGGTTGGATTTTCAACATTGTTTCTGTCTCTTTCTCTTGCGCGGACGGCATAACCCTTCTTTACCATCTTCTTTTGCTGTGAATCGGCGGGATGGGATATACCCTTGTGTTGCTTTTGTTTCTTGAACCTTGGGAGCCGAATGGGACGAGGAAAGTCAGGAACTTGAAACTCATCACCCACTTCTGCCTGCTTGGGCATTGTATACTTTTTGTCTTCATTAAAGTTAGGCCATTCGTTGTTGTTTTATCCGCTCTCGCAAGTGGGTTGCATTCTTTGTTGGTATCTAGGGGAAGAAAGGAAATGGACTTTGAGGGACATGGGCAAAACAGAAGCCTTACTTGGTATTAGCTTCTATCGTTGTAAAGAAATAGCTACCATTGAAAGGCAATGCATGTTCTTCACTGTGACTTTTGACTTTTAGTTTTTCCCCTTTAAATGTAGATTTCAGCTTTCTGCCGCAATATCAGAATCTTTCAAAATCGGTTTGTATTTTTAATAAAGAAAAACAATAGTGTGTTGTGGTATTGTTACAGTTCCCTCTGCCCACGGTTTCGCATCTATAAAGTCAACAATACATGTTCCTTCTTCCCCTCCGTCTCCTCTCCCTCCCCTGCGTATAATTCCCTGTTGTTCCCTATTTGTTTCCAGCAATTATCAACTCGCCCTTACGTGTCAACCTCCATTGTATCGCCCCCGGCCGGTACCTCTTGGACACTGACGTATTTGCCAATCTCGTCTTTCCGGATAATCTTCTCGTTGAGGACCGCAGTGGTACCCTTGGGGAAATTATAGCTCTGCAGCTTGGCGCTCTTCTCATTGGGCTTGATAAAGTTACGCTTAAGCGTCGTCTTTTCCTTGGTGATGACGGCCACGTCGACGTTGGAGCCGGAGCCGAGATCGTTAAAGATACCAGCCATGATGGCGTCGCTGCACAGCTTGACGGCGTCGTCTTGGCTCATGCTAGGCTTCCACTGCGTTTCAAAGACGCTCATGGCTGCCAGACTGCCGGAGCCCATGGTCACGTAGGGCAGCTTGTCGGTGCTGCCGTGCGCGTGCACCGTGAACAGGTGCGTGCCTGTCGGGTCGCACCCTGCTACCACCAGGTACGCGCCAATGTAGCCCTGGTAGCGGAACAGGTGCTGCTTGAGCAGCGTCATGCAGGTGACGACACGCGGCTTGCGGCCTGTCGATAGGCTGTGCAGCTCTAGCTGCGACGAGATGAGCGATGTGGTGAACTCGGTGTCTGCGGCTGTGCCGGCGCCTGCGCACCAGATTTGCGGCGCAATGTAGTGCAGCTTTTCGCAGTTCTTGTCGGCTACGATGGGTCCGGATGTGGCTCGCGTGTCGGCAGCAATCTAAATGGTGCAATTGGGCGTTAGCAAAGACTGCCAAAGGGATAGTGAGTGGGATATGACCCCCCTCCCGTGGTCTGCTTCGAGAGTCAACTTACAACTACACCGCCATCGAATATACATCCAACAATGGTTGTACCAGTGCTGGTAGCCTTGGGCAGCGGCATGCCCCTGGCGTGAAGAGCCGCATTGCGGTTGTAGTTGGAAAAGTCAAAGCCAGGCATGGTTGTGAACGAGAGCGCTCTCGTAGTGGGAGTTGACTGCCGGGCGAACGAAAAGAATTATCGGTTTGTGCTGGTTTTCGCGAAACCCAGTTCTTCGATTCTACAATGGCCGGATTCCGATGGAGAGGAAGAGTAGAGGACGCGAATTGGGGCGGATGGTCGTTGGGTGATTGATTGATGAGGTTGAGAACCCAAGGCAGAGCTGATGACGAGGCTAAAAGGTGCCTTCCGTTTGCCTGCACCGCGCTGCTGGAGCTCTCCAGGGGCGGCAGTGTGATTGGCTGTCTGCTGGCTCCCCAGGTTGCAGCGCTGGCGCATCGCTGGAGCTCCCTGCCGCACGTGACTTGAAGCTTGGTCCGTTGCGTACAGAGCCCGTAATAAACGGACGCAGCTTACGCCGGTGTTCGTTATATTAGATAGATAAATAGACATGATGAAGGGAGAGAAAAAGTTTGAAAATAATAAGATATCCTATTTTACAAATTACAACTTTAGCGGACTTTTGCAGAAAGATTACTGTTACAATCACGTTGTTGAATTGCGGTTACACTGGCTGGCACAGGCACCCAGCCACTGCCTAACGGTACAGGCAGCCGGCGCTAGCCAAACGGTGCAGGGGATAATTATCTTGAGCTTCGCGACCACTGCTTGGTCAAAAATCCCATTCTCCACGGGCATCGCGTCGTCCCACGCGCAACCACTTTCTAGATTTGTCGTCTGGAGCTGGATACGGAATTAGGCTTTTCTTTTTTTGCCCTCCCAGCTTGGGATACCAAATCCAATTTTACCATCCCCGGACGTAGAATCCAAGGTCTGGCACCGCGAGCTAGCAATTTGGCGTGCCTCGAGCTTATCTGACCACCTCATGCGAAGCGGCAACCTGTGAACATCGACAACTGTGGCAAGGACGTGCCTTGACGGGAAGTGACCATGTCTTTTGGATTTGGAAATGCGTCCAACGCCATGGGCGGCGGAGGAAATACCGGTGGCGTGTCTTCCGGACAAGACCTTCCCACCATTCAGACAGAGGTAAGTTATCCAAGCTGGGTTGGGCAGATTCAAGTACCTGGCATCGCCTTTTGACATGGACGTTGCCTCTAAATGATTGTATACACGTTGCTAACAAATCCTCTTTCTTCTCCTTACAGGCTCTGGGTTTTCTCTCCGTCGCCGCCGATGCCAAAGTCCGCCTAACCTCGCCCTGGTCGACAGCGCCCTCGTCATCCGCTTCCTTGCTTAGTATTGCACCTTTGAAGGGACTTGTGGCCGCTGCCGGCCCCGACTACATTGCATTTTCTTCGACAGAATCCGTTCGAAAGGCATTTGAAGCTCCTAAAGAAGGCGACTCGGACGTTCGCAATTATGAGCCTCAACTCAAGATTAACATGCCCATGCGCATCTCGCAGTTGGCTTTCACGGCAGATGAAAACTATCTGCTGCTATCCGCCGAATCTGGTGGTGGCATTGCTGCATACGAAGTCCAGAGTCTGCTGCAAGGGTCAACAAATTCCACCTTTGAGCTATCGACAAACGGCGAATCACTGAGAGCCATGGTGCCTAATCCTACCTCCGAAAAGGCTGAGCTTTGCGCCATTGTTACGCAGTCGGGCAATCTGCATATGGCCAATCTGCGGGATAAGAGCTTGAGCAATGCACTGAAGGCACAGGTTAGCTGCCTTAGCTGGAGCGCCAAGGGCAAGCAGCTTTGCGCCGGCTTGGCGGACGGATCCGTCTATCAAATGACGCCCGAGGGAGAAGCCAAGGCCGAAATACCCAAGCCGCCTAGTCTCGTAAACTGCCATGTATCGACTCTCACTTGGCTCGAAAACAATCGCTTTCTGGTCATTCACTCAACAAATGATTCGCCTCCATCTTCCATCTATCACATCATCACGCGGCAGCCCCCGGCTTCATTCAATTACCAAAAGATAACAGACCCCGTCGAACCATTCGGATCGGAAAAGACACCGCATCATAGTGTTCTACGACTTCGAAACTTCCCACCTGACTTGGACGACCTACTCATAGTATCCTCAACAGCCTCGACTGAGATTGGTCTTTTGAGCCGGTCCAAGAAGCCCCTCGCCAGCGATCAGCCAGAGAACCTTATTACAGGCGTCTTTACGACCACAGAGCTCTTGGATGATACAAAGCGGCCCACACTTCCCATGACAGAGTCTATGGACGATTCGATGCCTGTAGGTCTGGCCTTGGATCTCTCCAGTAAAGAGAAGGTTTATCGACCTATACCTTCCGATGAGGAGCTCAATGAGTCTCCAACTCCAGTACCTGGTCTATGGGTTCTAACACATGAGGGCATTCTCTGCTCGTGGTGGGTTATCTACGCAGATTCGGTCAAGCAGGGCACCACTTACCCTGGCCTTGCTGTGGCTGGTGGCGCTGCGGCTTCAACCGCAAGCGCACAAGCACCTGCGCAAGCTGCTCCAGCTTCAACACCATCGGCATTCTCAACTGGAGGCTCTGCATTTGGCTCAACTGCGGCTGCAACACCAGCGTTCGGCAGCTCCTCTCAATTGGGACAAAAAGCATCGGCTTGGGGCGGTGCAGCTTCTCCCGGGGCAGCCAACTCTGGCGGTGCTACCTTTGGCTCCAGTACTTTTGGTAACGCTCCGGCTACTCCAAATGCAGCCTTTGGGAAACCATCAGCCGTCGGTTTTGGGCAATCGGGCCAACTTGGCATGAGAACATCTCCCTGGGCCGCCGGTGGCGGCCCGACGCCTGCATTTGGCCAGTCTGGCTTTTCTAGTTTTGCAAATAAGAACAACGGGAGCCCATTCGGCAGTGGTGCACAGGCGTCACCCAACGCTGGAAATGAGTCCAATGCCCCATCCTCCGGAGGCTTTGCCGGCTTTGCTAAACAGGGTGGGTTTGCCTCTTTGGCAGGTAACAACAGCGGAGGGAGTGCATTTGGAAGTGGCAGCCAACCATCACCTAGTCCGTTCGGAACCAAGACGACTTCCGAATCTCCTTTCGCCGCCAAACAAGACACGCCGACCTCAACCCCATTTGGCTCAACGCCTTTCAAGTTAGAGAGCTCGTTCAAACCTGATCCCGCCGCGCAGGAAGACGCCAGCAAACCGGCGGCATCTGGATCACCGTTTGGCAGTGGGTTCGGATCTGCTCTTACCGAAGCCAGCAAAGAGACAAGCAGCGCCAAAGACGAGGACATGGATGCTAGTGAAGACCATCAGCCACAGGAACAGACAAAGTCTCCATTTGCAGCATCAGCTGCTGCGCCGACTCAGCAAAAGAGCCTATTTGGGGCTCCCTCTTCTAACGCATCGCAGCCTCAGGCGCCAGCGAAAAATCCATTTGCCAGCGTTCCAGATGCTTCAACACAGCTTAAAAATCCTTTTGCGCTACCGGCAAACAACTCATCACAGCCAGGAGCGGCAAAAAACCCATTTGCTACCACTACAGATTCCACCGAGTCCACGACTCCGCCCAGCACACCAGCTCCATCACGATTTGGTGCCCCGACGTCACCTGCACCAGGCGCCTCATTGTTTGGACAGCCAACCAAACTGGGTAGCAGCTTTGGCGGTGGCAGCCTGTTTGGGTCGAGTAAGGAGACCACGCCGGCAGCACCATCTGGTGGGCTGTTCTCACAGAGTCGAGACATTCCTAAAGCACCAGAGGCACAAAGGTCTGAGCCCAAGATCAAGTCTGAGGACGAGCTCGAAGCCCCGTTGCCGCCAGATACAACCAGCAAGATATCGTATCCACTGGGTGAGTCCTCGTCGTCTTCTGTTACATCAAGTGCCCCTAGCCAACTATTCGACACTCCAGGAAAACCGGAGTCTGCACCGCTGCCTCCATTCGGTGCCTCGTCAAAGTCAACGAAGGCGACTGAGGACGCACCGCTGCCTCCATTCATTGCAGGCAAGAAGGACACGACTGACGATGCTCCACTGCCTCCATTCACTACAGGCAGGAGCAAGCCTGCCGATGGCGGTGCTTCGTCGTTGTTTGGCAAGACGATTAAACCAGCAACCGACGACGCCCCTCTCCCACCTGACCCTACAAAAGCAAAATCTCCTTCAAACGTTGAAGAGCCTCCCCTGCCGCCAAGCTTCATAGCGCCCAAGGCTCCAAGCAAAGAGGCGTCACAGATTCCGTCGATCCCTGATGAATCAGAGGAAGAGAGCGAGGGAGAATTCGAGACTGAGAGTGAGGTTGACGAGGGCGAAGAGGAGGGTGAAGAGGAAGAAGAAGAGTATGACGAACACGACGACGAGAATGCAACAGAGGGTAGCGGTGTTGATGTTGCCAAAGACCTGAGTCCTGGTACAAGTGGTGTTATCAAGACGCCTGGTTTTACGCCGCAAAGCTCGTTTGGTGGGCTTGGAGGAGCGACGCCCGCGACAGCTAGGCAAGGGCAGCAAGGGGCATCCAAACCGTTGTTTGGCGAAGTCAGCCGGAACGCGCCACTGTTCTCCAAGCCATCTGATGCTAGTCCACGATCCCCCAGCCCCATGCGTGGCGCGGTACCAAATCGTGTCATCAGATCCGAGGGGTCTAGGTCTGTTAGTGCCCCCGGCATGGCTTCGCAAATACTTGGACACCGGCAACCGCCGTCTCACCTTGGAGCATCAATCACCAGCCGCCAGCAGGATGCTACAGACCCTTTTATGGTTCAACACCGGAAGCAGAGGGAACGGCAAGAAGCTGCAGAGGCACAACCTTTGGTGGATGAAGAAGACGACGAGATTCAAAAGATACTGGCTTCGGAAGTCGAGGGAACACTGGAGCTGGATGAGTTTATCGCGCACTCCAACGTCGCTCCACCGGCCAAGGAAAGCGTACCAGCACAGGTTGAAGCCGTCTATCGTGATATTAACTCCATGATTGACACGGTGGGTCTCAATGCGAGATCGATCCAAGCATTTACAAAGGGCCATACCGAGAATGGTTGCGAAGAGGCCCGATCACAAGACGACCTGGATTCGGCTGATGGCTGGGTCCTATGCGAGATTGAAGATCTCGGCAATGTCCTTGACGAAGAGCTATACGAAGAGTTGGAGAACGGTCGGGTTGAGAATCGCGAAGAGAAGCTAGAGGCATGCCAGGAATTGGCCAGGGACATGCACAGACTACGTACCAAGCAAGAGGACCTCAAGAGGGTTATTTTGGCCCGTATGGACCCGGACCAGGCGGACGTTGCGCGATCGCTGCCGTTGAATGTCGAACAAGCGGCACAACAAAATGAGCTCCGTCGGGAATTTGGCAACTTCACCAAGCTTCTCGCTGAAGCGGAAGAGGCTCTTACTCTCCTCAAGGCACGAATTGCGTCTGTATCAGGCTCTTCGGGTAAGGGATCGGGTAATGTGCCGACTGTCGAGGCCGTCATGAGAACGATAACCAAGATGACGACCATGGTTGAGAAGCGCAGTGGAGACATTGACGTGCTAGAGACGCAGCTGCGTAAGATGCGACTGAGCTCAGTGAGCCGTGAGGGCTCGCCCATGATGACGCCACAGGCACGTCGAAGCATCATGATGTCGCCAGACTCGACACCGTCACGTAACTTGAGAGGGAGTATCTCATCAAACAGCATGCTGTTTGGTGCCTCTGCTCGTGCGACACCTCCCAGGAAGAAGCTGAGCGGGTTCAGCAAGGAGGAGAAGGGCGATTTGATGGAGAGGCGAGCCAGGCGCCAAGCAGTGCTTTCGAAGCTCAAGGGAAGCGTCGAAAAGCGCGGTGTCAACGTGTGGAATATGGAGGATATTGAGTAGTAAGGAGAAGATGAAGCAGACAGTCATTGGGGTGTATGTTTACGGGACTCATTTTTAGTGTATGTGTGGAATAGGTTAAGCTAGATTTATGCATGAACTAGGCAAAGAAACAGAGTAATTAATGTATAAAAAAAATTTGAAGCGCATTTTATCCAAGTTTTTGTTTACAAGTATAAACTTGGTCGTTGAAGTGAACTCGTAGGTGGCGGAGAAGGTGGGTCCCGGTGGTCGGGAGGCGCCAAAACTGGGCAAGATTTTGACGGATCCAGCGGTGCGGGTGCGGTATCGAAAGCTGCCAGGCGCTGGCGCAGGCGCAGGCAGGCGGCGCAGGCTATCTCGAAACTTTTTGGAGGGGCATCTCGAAAAATTTCCCCAGCGGGCGCTCTCGGGGAATCTTGCAATCATACACACAACCACAGATTCGCCATGGCTCCAGCACAGGCAGCATGGCGAAATGCGCCCGATGAGGAGGAACTGGACCGTCGAAATGTGCGTATACGTCTATCCAATTGCGCTTTATTGAAGCCAAAAGTTTTCGTGATCCCCCGTACAGCTCCAACCTGGGCAGTCAAACGCCGAACGCAACGGGAACAGTGACAACATGCATTAATGCCGCCAGATTGAATGCTCTTACTAACCTTTCGTGTCTTTTTTGCTCATTTAGACTGTCCACATCAACAAGGAAACTGTAGCACACAACTCGTCGACCGACTACCCAGGCCACGTCCCAGGCGAAGACGCAGCCTTTACGATTGAACGATTCCGCGATGCCTTCTCGGTCAATTTCCACCAAAATGACCAATTCGAGTCGTCATTCTCACTAGTCGGCGTCGACGCGTCGCTGGCCAACGCCTTTCGCCGCATCCTCATCTCCGAGATCCCCACGCTGGCAATTGAGAATGTTTTTATCGACAACAACACCTCGGTTATCCAGGACGAGGTGCTCGCCCACCGCCTGGGTCTGATTCCCTTCAAGGGCGGCCGCGAGGGTCTGCAGACCTTTCTCAAGTGGCACAAGAAGCCCGACCCGAGCGAGGACGAGTTTGCCAGCTGCTTCGATAACAATACCGTCCGCCTCGAGCTCAACGTCACCTGCACCGTGAACCCAGATGCTGCGCCGGGCGAGGACGACCCGCTCAAGGCGTACAATAACGCCCATGTCTACGCCAAGGATATCGTCTTCTCGCCAATGGGCAGGCAGGAAGAGTTTTTCTCGGGCGAGGACGCCATTGCACCTGTTAACCCGGATATTCTCATTTGCAAGATGCGCCCCAAGCAGACGATTAACTTGTCCATGCATATGCACAAGGGCGTTGGCGGCGACCATGCCAAGTTTTCGCCCGTTGCGACGGCTTCGTATCGGCTGTTACCTACGATTCAGATTCTCAAGCCCATCCTGGGCGCTGATGCTGAAAAGTTTGCCAGCTGCTTCCCGCAAGGTGTCATTGGGTTGGAAAAAGTGAGCAAGAAGGACGCTGGCGTAGCTGGTAGCGGCTACGAAGGCCACGCTGGCGAGATCAAGGCTGTTGTCAAGGATGCGATGAAGGATACAGTCAGCAGAGAATGTCTGCGGCACTCAGAGTTTGAGGGCAAGGTGAAGCTTGGTCGGAGGAGAGACCACTTCATCTTTTCCATTGAGAGCACTGGGCAGTGGGATAGCGATGAGCTGTTTATCGAGTCTGTCAAGCACCTGAAGCTCAAGTGCAAGAAGCTGGAGCAGCAAGTTGTCAACATGGTTCGGTGATTTTTTTATTTGGGAACATTCGGCGCAAGAAGAAAAAAATGTGTAAATTTATAGGCGTTTATTTTCTGACTTTTTCCCTTTTTTCAAATAAAACATAGCAGGATACCATGACCAATTATTATGGCCGTAACTAATGAACATGCAGCTGAGAGAAGATGTGTGGCTTATGCAGTCGTTTATGATGGGGATTTCTTGTTTTATCTTGTTCTAATACTAGTCCGGCCTGGAGTTCATCAAGTCATTACGATGTAAACTGCAAATAAAAGTTAAACTCCAACGGAAATGCCGGGTCCGTCACCACCACCTGTTGCCCATTCTCCAGCCCCAACTCCTCGATAGTCTTTGCCAGATTCGGTCTCGTCTGCTCTTCCAGTCCCTGTGGGAACTGCATATACAGCGTCTTGCCCTCTGCGCGAATAGAAGGCTTCTTCAGCTGTGCCTCGGGCCGCACCGCAAACGAGTCAATGACGTCCTGCAGTGTTGCTGCAGGGTTCACTTCTAGCGGCCGTGATTGGACGCCGCATACGGGGCAGTCTTCCTTTTTCTCGTGCTTGAAGGTATATGTGTAGATGCTGTCGTTGCCCGAGTACATCATGTAGTTATTCTCGAAGCCCAGGCATGGTGCTGACGTGGTTGCAATCTTGAACGCCTCGTTGCAGCACGCCGCGGCGATTATGGCATTGGTCGATGCGATAGCGGGGATGATATTCTTTATGGTGCCCTGCGTCAGTGCGTATGTGACACCGGGAATGTTGAACTCCTGCGCCCGCTCGAACGCCTTGTTGTATATCCAGCTTACGTGCTCGGGCTCGTCTTTGTCAAGCTTGGGGAACGGCTTCTCCTGATCCCACGCAATGACGTGCGCCCACTCAATACAGTGCTCTGGCTGTCGTGGGATAGACGCAATAGTGCAGAGTGGAACGGCTGCTCGCGGCGCGTGCATGTCGAGCTGGCACTCGATGCATGAGGTAATGGAAGGGAGGATGACACGCGCTTGGCCCTTGAAGCCTTCGGTGCCGCCATCGACGAGGGGCTTGATGCCGTCTGGGTCGCCGGACTCTTCGGCCATGGAGACCAGCATGGCATTGATCCACCGACGGGCCTCGATGCTGTCTAGTCCGCAGATGACGAGTTGGAATTGGCCGTAGAAGGACTCGTCAAAATCTTGGATGCGGCCGTTGTGCGGCGTGATGGAGACGCCTTTGACGCGGCTTTCCACAAATTTGGCGGCGACTTCGGCCTTGTACTTGCCCACGTCGTCTTTGCGGAAGAGAAATTGCCTGTTGAGGTTGGATATGTCAATGGTATCTGTGGACGGGGATGGATGCGTTACGTTAGGACAAGGCTTTGAGAGCAACTGAATGTTGGGGAAACTGTGGCTGTCACGAACCCATATCTATAACGTGAATATCCTTGAACCGCGACATGGCGAGGTTCTTGAGGATTTCACATCCCAGTCCTCCAGCACCGCTGTCCATCATGGTCAGTAAGCTTGGCTTAGCAGGTTAATGATTTCTTGACGAACATTACTCTGGGAACGACTTTGTTAGCATAGTGTCTGGATGAGGGTTGAGCCGCAGGATTGCTTACAGAATTTTGAATTTTTCGAAATGGCTAAGAAACTCTTCCGACGTGGCATCTGGATCCGTAAAAGGCCCAGCATTACGCCGGATTTGATCGAGGTACTTCCTGTTCCAAGAGTGAGTTTGGCGCGCATTGCATGCTGGGCATGATGACATGACATGAGGGGCGTCTAGCGGTGCGCTGAACATACCATCGAGCTTCTTCGGTCCCTGCGGCTGCCATTGTTTCTACGATGGCTTGACGAGGTCAGCAGTCGACAGGAGAGTGTTAGCGCATCGAATTGTGCGATGGCGAGCTTTGTGAATGCGATCTGATGGAGGTTGTTGTGTCAAAAAGCCCGGCGTTTGAGAGAAGGAACATTTAGCTTAGCTGCCTACTACTGGTGACTTGAGTGACGTCCAAGGCGGGTGGTGGGGCTCTACGCGGGATGTGATGAAGCTTGCAACCGCCAACCAAATCCTTACTCAGACAACCCACTTGGCTATCACAGTCTTTGAATGCTAATCGCCAGTATCGCCGAAAGACTTTAAAAAAGGCCACAAGATTGGATAGGCTGCGCAGATGGTTGAGACGCAATAAGCAAACGTTGGCGGCAATGGACGAGCTCTTCACTCCCGTCAGCACAACCTACCTCAAGTCCAAGCGCGACGAGGCTGATATCAAGACGGCGGCTCCCTCGCCAAGCAAGGACGTTGCGAATCTAAGGATTTCAGCCGCTGATGATGCATTAGATGTGCTCAAGAGCCAGCCAGGTTATGATGCTCTCATCTATACCCTGGATTTCCTTGCCAACGACCATGGCTCTCAGCTGAGCAAACCAAGCCCACAGAGTGCAGCCATTGTCCACGTTTTGGTGTCAGAAATCGTGCCAAATTACTGGGGTGTTCTCCGAGAAGAATCTAATTCTGAGAGCAGAGATGGTGATTCATCAGGCCTCCGCGATATGCAGCTACTGCTACGCTGCCTTCGAAGCGTAACTGGGCTCAATGCTGTCCTGGCTCACATCCGCTCGTTGGTCGGAGAGTCAAAGCAGAGACGTAAAGATGTCTCGTCTCAGGATATAACGCTTCATATTGGGGTGTTTCTCGAATTGACGGCTGCGATTTTGGATGGCAATGACTCTATCCGCTCACTATGGTCTGCGTCTGTTGCTGAAGTGTCAGACGCTGCTCTGAAGAAGGTGCAATCACAGACTCTGAGCTCGTTGATAGCCAGTAGTCGTGTGCTTTCTATTGCTTCGGAGGCTGCCACGCTGGTGGAAACCAAAACTTTGGCTGCTGGCGCAAGATTCATCATAGACGGCGCGGATTTTACAAAGTGGATTGCGCGGAACTTGTCTGCGTGGGCGAAGACTGCTACTTCCGAAACTGAGTTTCAAACTTGCTTTGATATTCTCCAGCGCTCATTGTCGCTAGGTTACCCTGGTAAGCAAGCCATTTCTTTACAGTACACGGATCGCTTCCCTAACTGCTGGCAGACACTCTGATACGGTCAATTATCGATGAGCTTTTGTTGAAAACAGACTCAAATCCGATCCAGTTCAACAAGATTTGCTTTTATCAGTCTCAAAAGTCCAAGAAAATCATGCAGATCTTGCTCGACTATCTAGCCAAACGATTTACAAACCCATTGGGTCAACTGCGTTCGTCTGCTCAGCAAACAGTTTCAGCCGTTGCAAGCGTAATCCGTAGTGTAATTCAGGACGATGAGACCCGATTGTCTCATCTCGTTAGCTGGTGCACTACATCCTCAGGAGCTGGCCTGGGTGATGCAATCGGTATCCGTCGAGCTGTTCTAGCCGTCTTGGCGGAGAAAGGCGCCATTACCACCGTCCTCGAAAAAAGCCTCAACCAGTTTGGAGACCAACTATATATCAAACACACTGCCATATTACAGCAGGAGGGTAAGCTGGCCTTTGACCACTTGAGATATACTTGGCTAACATGTGCCACAGTTCATGGGCAGATCCTTCTTATCAGTGCCGGATATGTTTCTCGACTATCTCCAATTAAGCTTACTATGCTTGTGCGATCTGGCTCTTACCTCAACACCATTTCGAACCGCATCGCTTCCACTCAAGCACGCGCGCGACTACTTGGCATGATTGTTGGCGAATCTCTTTCTGCCCTCATCGACAACAACCAGGCGAAATTAGACTTTCACGTGGAAGAAATGGAAACAGACGAAGTAGAATGGCTCAAGTCACTAACAAACGTTTCGGATACTATTGGATCGGCCGATCCCATTCTTTCAGCAACACAAACCACAGACCTCAACGCAACCGTAGCGCCAGTGCGGCAACAACGGCCAAGTTCAAAGCCTAAACTAAAGCCAAGGCCAAAGCCAGCAACTTCGACGCCTACGAAACTCCCCAAGGCTATTATTGAGGAGATTGACTCTTCAGATGGCGACGACGATGACTTGGTTCCTTACAAAAAAGGCTCTGATCCAGAGGACTCAGATGAGGACCCAACGCTGGTACAGCGAAACAAAATTAAGCCACCGGTATACATACGTGACTTAATTGCCTTTTTCAGAGACGTGGAAAGCTACGACAAGCAGAAACTGGCGATGCAGACAGCACCAGTGCTCATTCGCCGCAAAGCCAACTACGGCACAGAAGTCAGTTCCCACGCAGACGAGTTGGCCGGCCTCTTGGTTGGCCTGCAAGACAAGTTTGAGTTTGACGACTTTTCGGATATGAAACTGCAGGGCATGATTGCACTCATCGTTGCGCAACCTAAGCTCATGGCACCATGGTTTGCCCGCACGTTCTTCGAGGGCGACTACTCTTTTGCCCAACGGACATCTGTTCTCATAGCCCTGGGCCTCTCATGCCGAGAACTCGCCGGCTTTGACGTATCAGCATACCAATCTGCTGCATCGTTTCCCTCCAAACAACTCCCCGAAAAAATCCAACAAGTATACATTTCAGGCACCGGCGGCGAAGACAACCAGCAGTCCCTCCCCTCATCCAACTTAAAATCCCTCCCCCCCAACGCCATCGAGTCAATGACCCAATCTCTCACCGCCGAGTTCCTCGCCCCCGTCGCCGCATCCGCAGCCGACTCCATCACCGGCCCCGACGTCCTCAAGCTACAAAGCTTCACAGCAAAATACAAGTCCAAAACCAAGCCCAAACCACGCAAGCGCGCCATCCCCAACACAACCGCCTCCCTCATCGCAACATCCTTCTTCTCCCCGCTCACAGCCCACTTCCAAGTCGCCCTCCGCTCCTCGCGCCACACCATCCTCAACCCAGCACTGCTAGCTCTCTACCTGCAAACGCTGGGCATAACCATCAACGCCGCAGGGCCCTCGACGCTAGCCCTGCCGCAGATTACATCCGAGCTTTGGGACCTGCTCCTCGGCGTGCGCGTGCATGTTGCAGAAGACCTGAGTGCGTTGCGCGGCTGGCTTGTTGCGCTTGCGGCTCTGCTGCAGGTAAATGGCGAGCAGCATGACCTGCGCAGACTCTGCGAGATGCAGGGAAGAGAGATTTTCGAGACGAGGGAGTGGGTGGGTGGTGTGTTTGCGAGGGTTAGAGGCGAGGATGGCGGCGAGGAGAATGATGTCAAGATGTTGGCCGCGGGCGTGTTGATTAAATTGGGTGAGGCGGTGGAAAAGTATCAGGCTTTGCTTATGGGGGATATGGTTGGGTATTCATGATATTTTAGTAGCACTTAAATGGTATAGACGAGTTGTTGAAGGTTACAATGATTTTGATTTTTTTGGTGGTGAAATCCATCCATCCCACTTGGATTTATACAATGCGAAAGGTCGTAAATACATTAAATATCTTCCCATCCTGATGCTTAAACCGCCCGTCATACAAATTCATATCCATTTTATACCGTAAAAACACCAATGCCTACCACTACCAATACAATGTATGTGACAAAAATTTTGCAGAAATAGTACATGTTATTAAAACGAGTCGCCGGGTGAGTCAACCCGTACCGAGCTGCCGCGTCGAATCGGTACCGTGGACAGATAATCATTCGTCTGGCTGAGATGTTCACTCAAGCTCATTGCCAGGCGTCTCAGCTCCAGTTTCACTGCATTCGAGGACGTCTGTCCCTGCAGAACTGGGGGAGATGGCGCGTCAGGGATGGATGGTAGAGGCCCATCCCGCTGTGATGGCTGCTGTTGTTGTTCCTGAGACGGGAAAGATGAGCCGAAACCGGGCGGGTTCACCAGTGCTGTCTGGGGTGGTGTGGTTGATTCGGGGTCAGTGTCGGCAAACTCGCTCATAGAGTAAGGCCGGACGCCATTTGAAGTAGGCTTGTCGTAGGCGAGAGAAGGTTCACGGCTATGCAGGCTTTGTTCATCAGATGTTGTGTTGTCCGGTATACTGGCAAAGGAGAATTCGGAGCCGTCAGAAACGTAGATGGATGGTTCACGGGTTGTGGTGGGTAGAGCGTAGAGGGAGGCGTGCTTCTCGAGTGCAAAAGGGTTTACGACACTGAGCTCCGAGCCGCTGATTGAGGCCACATCTGAGTGTGATGTTGATGGACGAGCCACGTCCAAGCTTCCCACGTCCAAGCTTGCCACGTCCAAGCTTGATTCCGCAAAGCTCATATCGAGGTCGATGAGGCTTCCTACCGAGGCTCTGTTGTCAAAGTGGCCATGAGCACCAGCAGCCATTTCCTGGTAGCCTGCAGAAGGCAGAACAGGCTCTGTCGGACGGTGGATTAGCTGTGGTCGTCCGCTGTCCGGAGCTGGCGCAGGAGTGTCGCTGAACGGAAATCGAAAGACTTCTGGCTTAGCAGACGCTGGTGGGCCCATTGTTGGAAACTTCCAGTCCTGGGTTCGGCGGTTATTCTTGTCCGCCGGGTCGCTGAGGGGACCTTGGGTAGCTTCTACAAGTTCATAGTCGAGCGACGTTCGGGAATCACCCGCTCTTAGGGTGCCCATGTCGACAAATTGCGACAGATCACTTCCGTGGAGAGAGGCGTCTAAATCGATCAGAGATTCCCTGACGTCTGCGGGTTGAGCATTATCGTCACGCAGGGGTAAGTCAGAGCCACCAGCAGGCGGCGGCATGAGACGCCCGTAATAAGCTCTGGAGTTGTCATCATAGCTGGATAATGTATGCGGGTCAAACAATTTTTCAAGCGGTGCTTTTGCTGACGGCAGCTGCGGAGGTGGTCTTCGACGGGACTTGCCCTTGGGTTTTTGCGGTGGTTTTGCTGTATCAAAGTCTTGTTGGCTGAATTCAACATCTGATCCGTACACGTCGTAAACATCCTGAGCGGCACCGTTGTCCAAAACTTGCTGGTCAAAAGCAGCAGTGGTGCTAAAGTTCCATTCGTCGTTTGCCATGGCTGCTGGTGAAAGATCTGCGAGACCCTGCGCACCTCCTGCAGAAAATAACGACCTGCGGTCTCCGCCTTGAGCTTCCCATAACTTGAAGGCCTTTACGAGATGAGCAAGGGTTGACGTAGGGTACTCTTCTTCGGTCTTGTGAATATATGTATGGCGCTGCACCTGCTCAATGGCGGGTCTCTGGGTTCTGTCGTGCTGGAGACAGTAGGAGATGATGTCTTTCAGGCCACTAGAATAGTGGTCGCCCTCAAGTCGCGGACTGTGTTGCTTCAGATGGGTTCCCAGCTTGGAAAAGTCCATGCCAAAAGCAACATTTGGTGGGAGGCCCGACGCAATTTCGTAGACCATGGCACCAAAGGCCCAGATATCGACTTCTGTACCGTAGGACGCGGAATCATCAAACAGCTCAGGCGCCATCCAATGCGGTGTGCCGATAAAAGTCGTTCTCTTGTCAAACTTTGTCTCGATGACGCCAGCAACACCAAAGTCACAGAGCTGCACATCACCAACCTCGGTAATGAGCACATTTGCGCATTTCAAATCACGGTGGATGATGCCTTGACCGTGGACCCAATACATGGCTTCGGCCACTTCGCGGAGAATAGGGATAATCCACTTCTCTTGCAGGCCTCCCGGAGCTGTCGGCCTCATGAGGGTAGCTACACTTCCACCTGCGCAGTACTCGGTAATCATCCACATGGAATGGCCAACAGGCACAGCCTCGATGACATGGTTGATGTTCTTGGCGCCACTGTCGCTCAGGAGCTGGAGGGCGTTGATTTCCTTGAGAAGGTCGCTATAGGTATCCGCCAACTTGGGGTTGAGGGTGTCGCTCTCCTCAATGTCAATGATTTTAATAGCCACTAAGCGATTCGTCTTGAGCGACTTGGCTTTGTAGACGCGGCCAAAGCTGCCTTTGCCGATGAGTTCTGAGAGATGGTACTGAGGGATGTCTTTGCCTAGTTTCTTGCAAGTCTCGACAATGGCCTTTTGCATCTTTTTGGCGTCTTCCAGGGCTTTTTGCTTGGTGGCCGAATATTCGGGGCCCCGTATCTGTAGAGAAGCCATGATGGTGGGCGTCGTTGAAGGATGCTGAAAAGGGAGAGCTAACAAGCAGGCGGAAAGTAGAGAGTGGCGGATGTACTGTTGTCGTATACGCCCAGACTATCGTGTCAATCACATAATACACGCCTGCTGGTCCATCAGCATCTTTGGATTCATTGTCCGGCAGCAGAAAAGCGAGGCGACTGCGGCGGATGCAAGTGGTTCGACTGCTTGGAACAGGGTTGAGTTTCGTAAAGCGCTTCAGAATATAGGGGACGAGGGATGTGCATTGCCGCGAGGTTTATCCGGCGCAAAGGGGGCCTAATGGCGGGGTCCTCTACAGGGAGCTTTAGAGCCTCACATGTCAAGAACAACGACATTATTAACGGGTAAGTTACCCTCGTTTAGGTTGTTTTTTCTTCTTCTTTGGTTTTATACTAACATTTAGTAATGTGTACCTTGTACCTGTATAGGGGATCTGCGTCTACTTGTCGGCTGAAAGCGGCTTTTGTTTACTATAGGTGGCCGACAAGTCTTGGTTAAAGGTGATGAATATAGTACTTAGACATGCTACTACCTACTCCTCTTGCAGCTTGTCAATCATGGTCTTGTGAATTCCCTTCCAGCTCGACTCGCACATGGAGGTTATCGTTCCGGCCAAGACTCGCGAGCAAGTAATCAGCACCTCCTCGACCAGCTCAACAGAGCCGTCTTCCTTGTCGCGGGCCGTCCAGACCGTCTCCATGACGCAGTTAAGTGGGCTGCGGATGCGCACAAAGACGCCGCGCTCGACGTTGATGAATTCATATCTGCTCTCTACATTGGAATCCCAGAGGCCTGCGGGGAGAGTGTGCACTTTGTCGGTGACTCTGTAGCAATCTGGCTCTGACGTTGCTGTAACCTGGCGGTCTTGGGGAATGGCGGGGAAGGGATCCTGGGGCGTCTCGACCGACTCAAACTTGGTCATGTGCGGGTTGCACTTCATGTAGAATTCATGAGCTTGAAGCATTTCAATCACCTGGGCAGCCGTTAAGCCTTGAGGTACAGGTGATATGTGCTGGAGGGTGTTTGTGGTGGTGAACCAGGCTGCCATGACTGGCTGTTAGCAGGTATTGGCAGCGGTGGTCGAGACGGTTCCAAACTCACAAGACATGATGTAGAATGCCAGGCCAGAGGCAATTCTATATTCTTGCAAAGATATTTGGAAATCTATACGGTCTACCCCAATGCTGGTACGGTAAAAAGAAGACGCTGCCGTGTCGGATCAAGTGGTGGGACGGAGGAGGCTGTGTTGTAAGTAATATGATGGGTTTAAGCACTGAACAGCGGTTGATGTCCTGCCACTAGCGGCAATTTCACGGCCCCGAGCCCCTAAATATAGCCTAGAACAACGGCGTTTGCTTTTCGCCTTTAAAAAGCATTGAGTTTGCCGGGCGCATGTCGAGGGAAAGTCGTTCAAGTCGACAGACAGGGCACTCGCTCCGATTTTGTATCACGGTTCCCATTGGCTCATGCTCGGTACACGGTATTCAAGTTTCTACTCGTACCAAGACACCTCTGGTTCCAGTCAAAGTCAGATCTGGCAGTCCCCTGTCGGCAACACCCATTTATAAATGTTACAGCGGACTTGTAGTGGGGGTCGTTCTAGATTCAGACGCCACACTGCCTACGGGTGGCGCCTAATAAGGGTCAAGTCCAGGCCCTTAAGTGGTGCCCATGTGACTTCGCGACGAAGAAATCGCCTTGCGCCGCGTTAGGACGTGTTTCTCCGCCCCGCTCTCCTCAACCATCTTTTTAACGGCCGTGAACTCGAGACGATCCATTCATCCATCCCGTCTAGCAAGATAATTGTCTGCTTCTTGGATGATTGAGAAGCAGGCAACGCTTTTGCTTGATTTGGCATTTTTGGAGAATGAATACCACCAACTGTCTGCCAAAGACGTAACCGTCCTTCTAGATCGTCTTCACAGCCTCTATCCCGACTGACGGTCCCGCGGTTCGTTCGCCATGGGTGCCGTCGCCAGATCCAACCGTTTCCCTACGCCGCGCAAGTCGACAGCAACATCGCAGCCGGCAAAAAAGCCTGCTCGACCGAATTCTAGCATCTTGAGCTTTTTCCAAAAGACTGAGAAGCAGGAAGACTCGCTATTTGTTGGCGCTACTCTACCTCAGCCCGCGGCAGACAACGACGACATATATAGCCATGAGGGCCATGATCACTATGCAGAAATTGATTCTCCCAACAAGAGGCGCAGGCTCAGTCAAGATCAACGTATATCCGTCGATGCCGGATCAGACAGTCAACCGACACCTACATCTACAGAAAAGACGCTGAAAGCAAAACCAAAAATCAAGACTCCCTTCGTAATGGACTCCGACGACGAAAGCGACCGAGAACACGACGACACTGTCTCTTCAAACCTTCCCATACGGAACCCCTCTCATCCCTCCAATTTAGCAAACCTCGATGATTCTTCACCCGCGTCTGCAATCGAGACTCCCCAGACAGTCGATCTCGAAGAGCCACCCACAGCGACTGGCCATCATTATCCACCGCCACTCCCCCGCGACGAGACCAGCGCAACGGCCGATGACTTTGACTATTTTGAAGGAGATGACCTCGACTTGGATAATTTCGAAGGCGAAGAAATGCGAGAGCGACGTTTTATGCAGGAACAGGCCCGCTTGGAGGCAGAAGAGGGGGGCGACATGTCCTTGTTCGATGAAACTTTTGCAAACGCAGGTGGCGAGGATGATGCCATGGCGCAATGCTGTCCAATATGTTCTGGAAGCTTTTCCGGCATCTCTACAGAGGAAGCTACACGCCACGTCAATTCTTGCTTGGACGGCAACACTATCCCGCTGCCAAAGTCTCCCAGCAAACCGAAAGCCGAAACAGAATCACCCACCATCGAGGCTGCAGAAGTTGGCAAGCGGTTCATGCGCGCTGCAGTTCCACGTCCTGGTCAAGCGAATCCTTTCGACATGGAAGGCCGTGACAAGGGGACGAAATCGGCTTTCTCCCAGCTCATGTCTGGCAACGCCGAAGACAGTGCATGGGCTACTGCTGCAGCTGCCGAGACCTCGTCAAGAGGACACCCTGCATATATGCGCACTTGCCCGTTTTATAAGATTATGCCTGGCTTTTCTATTTGCGTTGATGCCTTCCGCTACGGTGCTGTCCAAGGCTGCCAGGCGTATTTCTTGAGCCATTTTCACAGTGACCACTACATTGGCCTGACGGCAAACTGGACTCATGGCCCAATATACTGCAGTGAAGTGACGGCCAGCCTAGTCAAGACGCAATTGCGCACGGCAGCCAAATTTGTCGTTGGACTAGAGTTTGGCGTGGAATATGATGTTCCCGGGACAGACGGCGCCAAGGTGACCATGATTCCAGCAAATCATTGTCCCGGAAGCTCAATGTTTGTCTTTGAAAAGGCTGTTGGTTCAGGCTCAAGTCGCCGCACAAAGCGAATATTGCATTGTGGTGATTTTCGAGCCTGCTCACAACATGTCAAGCATCCACTTCTAAAGCCGGACATTTCCGACTCCGTGTCGGGAAAGCTCAGACAGCAAAGGATTGACTTGTGCTATCTCGACACTACATACCTCAATCCCCGATATTCATTCCCCCCACAAAAGGATGTCATCTTAGCCTGTGCAGAGTTGTGCGCATCCTTGTCGCCCGACCCGAAAAGTAAGGAAGATGTGTGGGACAGAGCCAAAAGAGAGACTGGCACTGCTGCGGTCAGCAAATACTTTCAGTCAGAAAGGCAAATAGAAAATCAGGATGCTCAGAGCAACCAAGACGAGCCACAACGTACAAAGAAGCTTGGGCAGAGGCTGTTGGTCATTTGCGGCACATATTCTATCGGCAAGGAACGCATATGCGTTGCCATTGCAAAGGCTTTAGAGTCAAAGATCTTTGCTTCGCCAGCCAAGATTAAGATATGTCGCCAACTAGGAGATCCAGAACTCAGCGCACTACTTACATCAAACCCTGTTGAGGCGCAAGTTCACATGCAGATGCTCATGGAGATTCGTGCTGAGACGCTTCAAGAATATCTGGACAGTTACAGACCTCATTTCAGTAGGATTGTCGGCTTCCGTCCATCTGGTTGGAATTTTCGTCCTTCCAATAGTAAAAGCATAGGTGCCAATGCGTCTCCTTCAACAATCCCGATTCAACAGATTCTGCACGGCAAGGGCTGGAGAACTCGATTTGGTGCCGATGACCTTGTAGCCCAGAGAGGGAGCACAAGAGAGGCCATGTGCTTTGGTGTACCTTACTCGGAACACAGCAGCTTCCGCGAGCTTGCAATGTTCATCATGAGTCTGAGAATTGACAAGGTAATACCAACTGTAAATGTGGGCAGTGAGCAATCAAGAAAGCGTATGAAGGGCTGGATTGATAAATGGACAACCGAAAGAAGAAAGGGAGGGCTACTACACCCTCTAGTTGAAGGGGAAGATGACGCTGGAAGCTCCAAGATATCACTCTGGGACGGCAAATCTGGAAAGGGCGGCGACGCGTGGTGGTGACGACGTGAAATATACGTAGCTGCTTTGGATAGCGAATCACGACATTGTACATTATTCATCAAGGTGAAAAAAGTGCAGCTTCTTGCCTTTGACGGTTTCTTTGTATCCCAATACGTAACTCTTTTTGTATAAAACGCCATACAACCCCATCATAAATGCAGCATGCAAGCCCATTGACCGTCACATAACCGTCATAAAACGGCTCTTTACTTCGTGGGAAGCCAGCCTCCAATCCAAAAACCAGTAACTATGCGCAGGAAATAAAATAAAAAGGAGAAATTGAATTGACAAAAAAAAAGTTCCTATGCAGCTTCCAACACATCGCCCGTTTCCTTTTTATTTTGCCTTTGCCATCTGCGTTGATGCTTCTGTATCAAACAGTCAGTTACTAAGCCCCAGCCCCAAGTACTTCGAAAATAGCCCATTGCACAGTCATTTGACTTACCTCTACGAGTTGCATCCTCTAGTAATTGCGTATCTACCGATCCAGCGGGCAGGTGGACGTATCTGACGACGGAACCACGGATAAAGACATTCTTGACCGAACTCTGAAAGGAAGATGATAAGTCAGCATTCTCCTGCCGCGGCATTGAAAAATTACACGGGGGTTAAAACATACCAGATGAGGATACTTGAGCTCCTCGACAACTTGAATGTCATCCAGCTTGATGTTGAGATACTGATCCACGCTCTTTAGCGTTCCGCGCAGCTGGATGTCGTTTTTGAGCTCTACTGTGACCTCATGGTCGATGAGCGTCTTGAAGAAGCTAAAGATCAATGCGTTAGCCTCAACTTCACTCTATCCCGTCAATTTCCTTTCACGTTCGCCTCCTAAAAAATAACACAAGCTCTGGAAGTTGGACTGTTCATCTGACCGACGAAAGAGCATACCTGAAGAAGAGCATCGTGAGCTGATAGAGGACGTTGTGGTTCGAGGAAGGTCGCAAGGTCGTAGAAATATGCTAAACTTTACACGTTTAGCTCCCCTTTCATGAGATTTTTTTCACTCTTGAAGCGTCAAAAAGTCGGTTAAGCAGCCAGTTGGGATTTGAGACTCGTTTCGTGATGCTGAGATATGGGCTTGGAGCTAGCACAGGTGAGATGCAAAGAGGTCGCGAAAACGGGTCACGTGAAGGTTTTGATGCAACTCCACCAAAAGCGCCCACCTCATTCAAGCGCTCCAACTTCAAGCTAATAACGGCTCTTGAAGCCTTTGCGTACGATTCACTTGATAAAGAGAAATAAAATATTACACAAATATTGTATATTTTTAAACTCATGCCAGAGTCCATCCTATATGCCAATTTCTCTCTCAATTCAATTCAATGAAGCATATTATGCAAACCCATACGCCCAAACTCATGCTACATGTACAAATGCGCGCTTCTTTGCGCTCCTCTCCTCGCTCTGGTCCTCCCACGTCTCATCGACGTACTCCTTGACACTATTCTCGCGAATCTGCATGCCCACAATCTTGAGCGCGGCAATGTTGAAGCCCATCTCGTCCTTTTGTCGCTTCAGTGCTGCGCGCAGGTTCGCCCGGATGCCATCCAGCATTGTCTTCATTGTGCGGCTGGCGACAATTTGGCGGTGGTGGGTCTTGAGCATGAAGAACAGGATGCGGCACGTCAGCGGAATGTTCATGGAGCGCGTGGCAAAGATGTTGAGAAAGGTGAAGAGCATCGGTACTGATGCAAAGGGGAGGACGAGGAGAGCGTCGTGCAGTGCGGAAGCTTTGATCTTTTGAAGCACTGACATGACGTGCTGTTCGGCTGTGATGTTGCCGAGAGCGACGAAGACGGGGTTTCGTTGAGGAGGCGCCGCGTGCGGGTTGTTGACTTTGGCTTCTTCGTATTCTTTCATGAGGTTTAGATCTGCCATGCCGAGCTCCAGCGCTTCGGCTATGCGCTCTCCGGCCATGAGAGTTTCCGTAGTCTGCTTGGTGGCAGCGCCAACTTCGCCATTCTCGTCGGCCGCGTCCTCGTCGCGCTCGAGCGATGTCGTGAGCGTACTCTCGTACAGCTCCTCGATTTCCTTTTCGCGCTCCTCCTCGAGGAATATTTGCTCGTCTGTCTCGTCCCACACTCGGATGCTCTTGTCGTGACCTGCACTGACGAGAAATCTGCCGCTATGGCTGATTGCCATGGCCCATACTTCTCCGTGGTGGCCATCCATTCTTTGAATCTGCTCAAATTTATCCCCGTCCCAGTAGCGGATTGACCGGTCTTTGCTGCTGCTGAAGAAGTGGTGGCCGTTGCCTTCGGAATTATGTGGTACAAAGGCGACCTGTAGAATACTATCTTGGTGTCCGAAGAGAGCCTTGTGACAATCGCCAAAATCCAATCCCCAGATTCGGATATTCTTGTCAGCCGAACTGGTGACAATCAGCTTGCTATCGTAGGAAATGTCCATGCTAAGCACGGGAAGTTTGTGTCCGTAGAGGTTGAGATATAGCTTGAGCGAGTCGACAAAGAAGACCTTGACGGTGTTATCGAGGAGAGATACAGCCAAGAGTTTGCCGTCGGGCGAGAATTTGAGGCTAAGAATATCATCTGAGACCTTCAGTGTCTTTGACTGCACCAGCTTCAGCTTTGGTGTTGTCCGGCGCGTGCCCAGAATCTCTTCTTGCACAATACGGAAATCCCAAAACTTGGCTGTCTTATCTGCACTTCCCGACACAACTGATCGGCCGTCGGGATGGACGTTTAGTGACCAGATTGCACCTTCATGTGCATCGACACTGTCGAGTAGCGCAGCTGATGCGACATCAAATAGCTGAAGTTCGCCGCTCTTTGTGCCCACAACGACAACCTTATCGCCAGGCAGAAACGCGCAGCTCAGAGCATATCCACATTCAAACGTCCTGATGCAAGCCTGTGTCTTCACATTCCATATTTTCAGCGAGCCATTAGCAGCTGTGGCGAGCATCTTGTCATCGGAGCTAAGTGACAGTGCACGGATATCTGCGCGATGTCCCGGCAAGTCGACAGAGAGTGCTCGTGTATAGTCAGGAATATCTTGCTTTGTCTTCTGCTCCGTCTTTTCTTTGGTCGGCACGTTGTAGTACTCCAGTTGGTTGTTTGTTGTCCCAGTGACAAGATGTAGATCTTTTTGGCCACTTCCAGACGCCCAAGCGGCGGACCGCACCTTTCCTCCCGTTCGAACTACAACGTATTGAACAAATACATCGCTGATATCGGCCGAGGATACATCCATTGCAGCATCGTCCTCATCAGCGGCATCTTCATCCGCTTGCTTTGCATCCTTCTGTTTCTCGCGGCGCCTGCGACGCTTACGAGCAAGGCCCTTTTTTACTTCGGCTTCAGTTCGTATACGCCAAATTTCGACAGCTTTTTCAGAGCCATGAACGGCAAAATAGTCCTTTTGAGGGTGGAAAACAACTTCGATGGCACGGTCTTTTCCTTGTCTATGCAGCGTTCCTCGGTCGCCAAGGAACTGAGCCGTGCCCGTTGCTTCGACACGCCCAGCGCTGGCCGCCAAATTATCCGCATCCAAAGACCATACTTTCATCTCACCATCATTACCAGCCGTAATGCATCCGCTGAGGTCCGGAGACAAGCCAAGAGCCCAACATTCGCCATTCGTCTGAGAGATGTGTGTCTCAACACAGTGCCTCGAAGAAAGATCCCAAAGCTTGATGAGCGAGTCCTTGCCAGTCGTCAGGAGGAATCCGTCGGAGCCGGTCTCGCCGTCCACGACCATTGCTTGTGCGCCCTCTTCATCTTCAATCTTGGCTTGCGGCTCGACGAAATGAAGGCCTGTGACTTGGTCCTTGTGGCCTCTCAGTTTGTACTGACCAACTTCGGCGACGAGGTCCCACACAATAATGTCCGTATCTTTGGAGCCACTGGCAAGTCGAATACCGGATTTGTCGAATGCGAGTTTCGTAATAGCTGACTTGTGGCCATTGAAGTTGACAATGACGGTTGAGATTTTGCTGTCCCAAAGGCGGATACTGCCATCCTCGTAGCCAACGGCGAAGACGTCTTTGTCCGTCTGGCTCTGGGTTATGCAAGTGACGGGAACAGCGCATCTCTCATCCCTCCAACGACTGACTAGCTCGCCCTTCTTTATATCCCAGCATAGCACTTCTTCATTTGCGGCGACGACTGCCAGTCCAGTTCCGGTGCCAGATCGATCTTTCGAAGTCCATACAATGTTGGCGGTGCTCGAGACAACGACGCCAAACGTTTTGGCATGTTCGTACTTGCTTTAAGAATGCATTAGCAAATGAAGGATTAAATGGTTGAAGATCTGAATCACTTACAGGTACGATTTGACCATTTTGACGACTTGCGACCGCGATTGGTCACTGTTGTGTAAAGACCGTCACCAAAGTCTGGTCGCAAATGGGCGTCTAAGTGGGATTTTTTTTTACGGGCTTATCGATAACTGGCGTTGGAGCTTCACCAAGGTGCGTCACGTGCCTGGTCCGGCGAGGTTGACGTGCACCTTCCCCTCAGCCCCACCAGAGACGTCAACCAGCTCCCAGCCAGCTCCTTGAGCCATCAGCTTCCAGGCATCACCGGATAACCCGTCAAGATGCTTCTCCTCGATTACCAAAATGTGCTGATTCAGTCGGTGCTCACCGAGAGATTTTCTGAGTAAGGCGCAGCGCGCAATTCGTGTTCCGACGCTTCCTAACACTATCTGCAGTGCCCCGCCAGCCTCCGTCGACCAAACAGTCTCCGACTTTGATGGCGTCACGTTTCACATTTCGAATCCCGAATCCAAGACCAAGATCCTGCTTTCGATCCGAATAAGATGCTTTCAAGACCTTGTGCGATATGGCGCGGAGCAGGTTCTCCAGCGCGAGTACGGCGACTACGTCTGCCCCGTCGAGTCGGGTTACGACTTCTCTGTTCTAATTGACCTTGAGAATCTGCCCGCGAGCCAGGGTAAGCCCTGCATTTTTTATCTTGTTTAACTATGAATCCTTTGTTCAAGCTGCGCTAACAATTTACCACAGAGGAGCGCGACGCGCTGGCACTGAAGTTTGCCCTGCTAAAGCGAAACGCTATGGCCGCGCCTTTTGAACATGCATACCACGAGCATTACGAATTGAAAGAGGAAGCGTCCAAATTTACATCTGAAGAGGCCCCTCAAGGAGTTCTCGAAGGTGGCGACGTTAAAACCATTCAGTACCGGGAAGAAGAAGCCATCTATGTCAAGGCTAGCCACGATCGAGTCACCGTCATCTTCAGCACAGTGTTCCGCGAGGAAACGGACCGAGTCTTTGGCAAGGTGTTTATCCAAGAATTTGTCGACGCACGAAGAAGAGCTATCCAAAACGCGCCACAAGTGCTTTTCCGAAACGATCCGCCCTTGGAGCTGCAAGGCGTAAAAGGTGTCAAGAACACTGGCACAGGAGAGATTGGTTACGTGACGTTTGGTGAGCTTACTCGGGACTTTGGTTTATTCTATTTGGTTTTGCTAACCGTCTGCAGTTTTGTTTCCTAGGCATCTCACTCCCCAGAGAATGGAGCAGGTCATCTCCCATATTCAGACTTTCCGCGACTACTTCCACTATCACATTAAAGCATCAAAAGCATACATTCACTCACGAATGCGCAAGAGGACGGCAGACTTCCTCCAAGGTATGGACTTTTCCCGGAAAAGCAAGAGCCTTGTAATACTAACATTGCCCCAGTGCTGAACCGCGCGAGACCGGAAAACGAAGAGAGAGAACGGAAGACTGCCAGCGGCAGGTCATTCAAGGTGCAGAATTAAATGTAACGATGATGTAGAGCACAAACCTTTTGAAGTCGGAGTTGCAGTTAGAGCAATATGAATACTGTTTTTCCAGTTAATGGTGTATGCGTTCGTACGAACATTATGTGGCGCAGAACCAGGCAGTCTCGTGCCTCATTCGCCGTAGTCTGGCAGGGGCACATGAACATGGCTACCCTGTATCGTGAGTGACGCAGTTGTACTGCCTCTTACTCGCGGCCGAGTCTCAATTAGGCTGGCCCGGTATTACAGTTGAAGTTATATGAGAAAAATGATTCAGCCGACAAATAACAGTTTCACTCCACTAGTCGCAAGTGCTATCAATTCTAGCTGTTCTGTCAACCTTGATACCTCTGGTTAAACCTCGGCGGGGCTTGAGCTAGCTACCACCCTGTTGAGGAAACAGAATATCGTCGCGACTTCCGACCAGCAACAGCGCACCCGGGTCACGATTGAAATGGTGTGGCCATTTGGGCCGACAGTCCCGGGAGGCGACAAGAAGAGCGGAGAAGACGAAAGCAAAGACCAGCACAACCGACGGCGCGCCTCGTTTTCGGAGAAGGAAAAGTCGGCGCTTCAGACGGCCAAGGAATGGGGCTACATCGCTTCTGCGGGCGCGATCGGAGTGGGAGCGTTCTACATATACTACAATTTCTTTCGGCGAATACCGAGCGCATCGTACATACGGCCGTCGTTTTTCCGCAAAAGGAGCCTCTTTGGACGCGTGACGAGAGTCGGAGATGGTGATGGTTTTCACCTGTATCACACGCCTGGGGGCAAGTTTGTTGGATGGGGTTGGCTGAGGAAGGTGCCTGAAAGCCGAAAACAACTCAAAGAACGAACGGTATGTTGGCAAGAGATATAACGTAACAAGAAGCTACCAATGTGTTGGCTAACGGAATACAACGGAGCTAGATATCGGTTCGCCTGGCAGGCGTCGACGCACCCGAGATGGCGCATTTCGGAAGACCAGCACAGCCGTTCTCGGCTGAGGCCATGAAATGGCTATCCGACTACATTATGCATCGAAATGTCAGAGCATATGTGTACAAACGCGACCAATATAATCGAACTGTGGCGACCGTGTACGTTCGACGATGGCTCATACGTCGAAATGTAGGCCTGGAGATGGTGAAGAGAGGGCTTGCGACGGTGTACGAGGCCAAGAGCGGCTCCGAGTTTGGCGGAATCAAAGAAGACTACGAAAAGGCGGAGGCGCTGGCCAAAAGGAAGAAGAGGGGGATGTGGTCAGGCAAGCGCAGCGAGTTTGAGAGTCCGAGAGATTACAAGTCGAGATACGGCACGGGGTCGATGGAGGACAAGTGATTGTCGGCCAGGCTGTGTCTGAAGCTGCTACGTCCACTTTGGGACAAAAAGCGCACAATTCAACTGAGTAGCTTTTGCCTTGGTTGAAAGAGATTGGGCGCGTACTGTCTTTGAGGGTACGACCCGATTCCGTGCGCGATCTGGATACTCTGCCACGCCAGGAAGAAGAAATCTTTAAGACGCCCGACAAGAATATCGTACAGTGGCAAGATCCCAGATTCTGCCTTCCAAAAGAGCAGCAGCAGCTCGCCAAGACGGCCAAAAAGGGTCGCCCAATTTCTGGGCAAGTTTGAGAGACAAATGCTTTGGAATGCTGTTTTGTCGACCCGGCAATGGAGGATGAAGAAGCGACATCACGTGGGTCACAAGGCTTGTTTATAGATTTGGTCAAAAATAGACGGAACGACAAAGGGTTGAATATTTACTTTGGTGGATTTGACAGACGCGAAGAGTTTGCAAAATAACAGATTGTTCATCACTTTCCAAGATGAGCCAGGCAGATGGAGTACTGGTAGTGGAGGCGGGATCGGGAAAGCCATCAGTCAGTCTATAACGAGTAACGAAGTGTGATGGGTAAGCTAAACTTACAAAGGAGAAAAAACAGCGCAAATAAAATCTATGAAAATATTAGCTATAATTTTCCCCCAATGTAAGACATTTATTCTACGATGCAAAAAAAAAAAAAAAAACACCAAAAGGAAATGAGGGTGATATTGACACCGCTTTACATCGCCAGACATAGCCGTAGGGTGGTGCGACGTACGAGTACTAGGTAGTCCGTACGAGTACACACAATGCTGGAGCCGATCATAAATTGTACCAGAAGGGCAAACAGAACCAGCAGGGTAGGCCATGCCCTCAAAAGCGCAAACAGCGTCCAAGTCTTAAACCGAGACCCTTTCCCTTGCACAGGAGCCCCTGTTGAGAGTGCATTGATTCCGCGAAACCTGCAGCTTGCAGCGAGCGTTGTTTCCAAAGTGGACAAAATCATTTGAGCAGCCGTCTGCGCAAAATTGGTGGAAACCTTATTTTGTCATCTATTGCCCCGGACACAAATGTGTGGGTCTTAGGGATGCAAGATATGCCCCCTGGCATAAAATTGACAAGGGACACGAGGTACGCGAGGCGAATCGCGTGGAGACTTTCCAGTGCCGTGGGGTGCACGGGCAGCACCCAGCTGCAGAAGTGGACGAAAAGAGAACCGTGCCTGATGCACAATGCAGGAGTCTGCATGCAGTTGAGCGAAACGGGAAGGGAAGAAAGCAAAAAGAGGGAAAAAAAGAAAAGAAAGTTAGCAGAAAAGAGAAAAAGAGAGGCCAAGACGAGACGAGTGGGGGAAAAAGAAAGCGGCACTGGTGTTTAGGAGTCGGTATACCTGCAACTGGGCCATAGTTAAAACCATGTAGAATCCCGCACCACTGCTTGTAGGCTTGAAGAGAAGCTCCCTTTGTTTCGAATCATTTTATTTCTTCTGAGCTTCAGCCTGGACGAGGAGAGCTGGGATCTTTTTATGTATGTGTGAAGCGTCTACGGCTTCTTGACGCTCTTTAGTCCTTCATTTACTCAGCTCCCTCACCGTTCATTCGCTTCCCTCTCTTTCGTGTTCAGTCTTCCTTCACCGTACGACGAGACATTCGCACCGCCTGTCGCGATCGTGTCCCGCCGCGGCGTCCGCACGAAACGCGGCTCACACACTCTTTTTAACCTTTGTCGTTTGAGTTTTTGATTGAAGGCACACTTTCGCTGCGATCCTAGCGTTTTGCGGCTCAAGAACGCAAGTCTGCGTAAACTCTCTTCTTCAATTTATTACTATACTACGACTAAATAAGCCTCTTCTGGCGACGCGACGACCAACATTCTCTTTTGCCTTTCTACACCAATTCACGCCTCTCTCTCTCTCTCATCATCTTTTTGGGATACATTTCCAACGCGACGACAGGCACGAAATTGAAAGCCAGTTCTCGAACCAAGATCGGCCTCGGAACTATTCTATCTTTTTTTAGGTTCCATTTCGGGTGCCAATCAGGTACGCAAGCCTCTTTTGGGTTTGGTCTGGGTGGTTCTCCACTGGCATCCCGCCCACGCTATTGGCGGCTCCGCTGCGTGCCTGGCGGGCGACTTGGACCACTGGAAAGACGTGCTGCAAGCGTTCAACCAGGCCCTGGACAAAGCCTGTGACTGGCCCGCTGTCATACGAGTGTGGCAGAGCAAATTACCAGGAGCGCGTACTAATAACTCGTACAGAACTGTGCTACCAGACCACGAGGGAAAACACGCTCAGACACGACCGCTGCTTGTCGTCGTACCGTGCAATATTCGGATGCCTGCAGCTTCCATCTGCTTTTCAATTTATTTCTCGTGACTGCTCTAGCCACGGAAACTTACGCTCTGCTTTCACGACGCAAAGAAGACAAGGAAGAAAAGGGTTGGACGGCTTGCCAAGGCTGTGCAGAGCATCCTCCCGCCTCAAACCTAATCGGGATTAGCGTGGCGTCTGGCACTTCACAACACTGGGCCTAGCTTTTCTGTCGCCCTGGGCCAGCAATTTCCCACATTCTTGGGCACCGCCAGCCCGCCAGCAGACAGACAAGACTTCTGTTAGGCCATCCTGACCCAACAAAGGCCACCAACAAACACGATCCCACGGCCAAATCCGGTCTGCGACGGACGGCTACCGACTGTTTGCTCTTTGTGTCCTTCATACGCTCGTTTTCCTCATCTTTGATAATTCTTTTGCGGCACCCGTTCCGTCTTCGATCTTTTTATCCGCCCGACGCCTTTTACAAGTCGCCTCCCTCTTCGCACTCTCCTGTCGAGTCGAGCTGAAGCACTCAAGACGAGGTCACATCCCAATGTTTGTTTGTGCTCGTCCGTAACCAACCCCATCAAACAGACATCGTCGACGCCCTCTCCTTATCATCGCGACGACTATTCGATTCCATTTAGACTCATCGCCTTTACTTTTCCCGATTCTCGATCAATTTGTGCGTCGCTCAGCTCTGGGCAAACGCGGTAGCCATGCGGTCATCGTCTGGCCGCCGACGGCCCTCTGGCTGTCGTAGCCAGCGATACGGCTTCAGCGTCGCCTTGCTTGCCGCCATTGCGCCCTTCTTTTCACAAGCTATTAATTTCACACCTGCACCGCAAGCGAACCTAGACCTCTCGAACTTGGGCAAGATTGGCATCGCCGGTGACTTTAGTGGCATCTCACTTTACGAATATGAGGGTCAGGTTGGCAAGCCTCGCAGTCTAAATGGCAGCGAGTCTCTCCTGGCCAAGCTACCAAATGGCGCCCTCGCCTCCATAGTTTCCACCGACGCGTCGATACGCTCCATGTGCATCTTCAAAGACAAAGGCGTCGTGATTGGCGGCAACTTCACCAGCCTAGACGGCACACAGTCAACTGCCATTGCCCTGTTTGATCCGGATACAAACAAAGTCACCCCTCTCGAGGGCCTCGAAGGCCAAGTCAACTCGATACTGTGCGACAATGATGCCAACACAATGTATGTTGGCGGCAATTTCAAGGGCGACAACTCGACCAATGCTATTGCCTGGGCTGACAATGGCTGGCAAAACCTCCCGTTTGCTGGCTTCAATGGGCCTGTCAATTCCATCGCCAAAGCATCCAATGGCCACATTATTTTCGGCGGTAGTTTTACCGGCCTCGGAAACCTCAGCACCCCGACCACGCCCGACAGCCAAATCGTCAACTTGCCCAAAGCCCGCGCCGTTGCCGAAAACTCGATTTCTCGTGATGGTTTCAGCAGCCCTGAAAACATTCTCTGTTCGAGCGGCTCTGACGAACCTGGCTCCACCTGGCTCGTTCAGGATCGCTCTCCCGGCTTTTGGGAGGCGCAGTTTGATTTTGGTTTCGAGCCTACCAAGCTCCGTTTATGGAACACCCATCTGGAGGGTCGTGGTACCAAGACGTTCCGCTTCCTTGCCTATCCCATCAATGGCATTATGAACTTCACTTATACTGACCCTACCACTGGCCAGAACCAGTCGTGTACTAGCGAATGTCCGCTCAGTGGCGACCCCAACACTGAGTTTCAAGACTTTCACTTTGTCAACAGAGTTGGCATGGACAGATTCCGCATAGCTATATCCGACTGGTACGGTGCCGGAGCTGGTCTCGCTGGCATTGAATTATTCCAGGACGACGTATTCGCCTACGCCATCGACTCGTTCAATGAGCCCTCGTGTCGTGGCGTCCAGTTCCCCTCTACAGCAAGCACGACGGGCCCCTGGAAGGAGTCGCCGTCGCTGCAGAGCAACTCCAAGTACCTAACCGCTACTGTAAATAGCGACGACAACCCGGAAGATGCGGTCGTGGTCTTCTATCCCAACGTTCGCGAATCGGGCAACTACTCCGTCAACCTCTATACGCCTGGCTGTAAGCCCGATGATAGCTGCGAAAACCGTGGCCGTGTCAATGTCACCGGTACCATGTCCTCCACTCGTGGAGAGGCCAACTTTGGGACAACCTTGTTTCAGACGAACAATTTCGACAAATACGACCAAATTTACTTTGGCTATATTGAGAGAACATCCGACAGCTTCAAACCCAGCGTCACCATTCGCCCAACTGCAGACCAGAGAGTTGATGAACTCACCGTTGTTGCGCAAAGAATTGGCTTCACTCTCATCAACTCGAGCGGTGGCCTCAACGGCTTATTCGATTTTGACCCGAGTGACGACCAGGTGGATGCCTCCAGTCTCGACAACTCTGCCATCAACAAGCTTGGTTACAGCTTTGACGAAATGTCCGAAGTCAGGTCGCTTATCACCGCTAACGATGTCATGTACATTGCTGGCAACTTCACGTCTGACGAGCACAAGAACATCTTGGCCATTTCCTCCGATAAAGACATCAAGGCACTAGACGGTGGCCTTAACGGTCAAGTATTAGGCATGCACCTCGAAGGAAAGAAGCTTTATGTTGGCGGTGACTTTTCAAACACCCTGTCAAACGACGTGTCCGGCCTCAACAATGTTGCTGTTTACGATACCGACGCGAACACGTGGAATGCGCTTGGCGGTGGTGTTGACGGTACTGTTGAGTACGTTGTACCGTTGGAAGTCAATATCACCAAGGACAAGCCCGAGACTGTCATCGCCTTGACCGGCATGTTTTCGACGTGTAACGAATTTGCCGACTCCCGGGCCGTCCAGGCTAATGGGTTTGCTATTTGGGTGCCTTCCGAAGGCAACTGGCTTCAAAATTCGAAGAACCCCGTCCCCAGCTTCAGCGGTACCCTGACGGCATCAGTACTGGACGTTAGCGGCAACAATTCGCTTCTTGCAGGCTCAATATCATCCGCACAGCTTAGCGCTAACGGTGCTGCCACTCTGTCAAGCGACGGCCTTGGGAAGTTTTCCGCCAACATTAATGCTCAAGCACCGTCTTCAGCCTCCTCGGCGTCTGGCAACCAGCGCCGCGCAGTTGTCTCTGGGGAGCAACCCGAAGGTGTTCTCACGGGCACATTCTATGAAGAGAACGGAAAGAACATTACCATTCTCGCCGGACACTTTAGCGCCCAAGGCACAGATGGGTCAGCCATTAACAACTTGCTATTCATTGATGGCGCAAAGAAAGACAACGTTACTGGCCTTGGTGACGGGATCTCGGCCGACTCGACCTTTGTTACGTTGGCACTACGAGGAAGCACGCTCTTTGCAGGTGGCAAGATCTCCGGAAAGGTAGCCGGTGGTGATGTCAGTGGCATGATCATCTACGATGTGGAATCCAAGTCTTTCAAGAATCAGGCGGCGTCACTATCTGGCGCCAACAGTACGGTTTCCGCAATCTCGGTCCGCCCCAAGTCGGCCGATGTCTACGTTGCGGGATCATTTGAAAAAGCTGGAGCTCTGGCATGCCCGGGATTATGCCTGTATAATGCGGATTCTCAGCAGTGGACTCGACCCAGCAGCGAACTCTCTGGAGCAGTAAACTGCCTCATGTGGACATCAGACTCTATGCTACTTGTGGGCGGTGATATGCGCACCAACGGAACCGAAACGCAGCACCTTGCAATGCTGAACACAAAGGACCAGACATGGGCAAATTTTCCGCAATCCGACCGTATCCCCGGCCCCGTTCAGGTAATGACTGCCGCATCCAAAGACGGCAAGCAAGTGTGGATTGCAGGCAAGTCTTCGACGGACCAGTCTGTCTTTCTAATGAAGCACGACGGAGACGAGTGGCATACTGTGGACCACGGGCTTGCCGAGACGAGTGTTTTGAGTAGTCTGCAAATGTTCACCTTGACCAAAGGCCACGACAAGACGAAAATTTTGGACGAGAAGCAAGCATTGATGGTAACAGGCACCCTCGAGCTTGCCAATGTCGGTACCGTGTCAGCAGCCATATTCAACGGCACAAGTTTCCAGCCGTATGCCCTCACCACCAGCTCGGGCCGCGGCGCAGGCAGTATCGCCAAGATTTTTTCACAAAAAGATGACTTCTTTGCGGACGGCGGCAAGCACCTAGCTTTGGGATTCGTCGTTCTCATTGGCCTGGCCATTTCTCTCGCATTGATACTACTGCTGGTTGTCGGCGGCGTTGTCTTGGACCGCATCAGGAAGCGACGAGAGGGGTATACTCCTGCGCCTACATCCATGTACGACCGAGGGAGCGGCATTCAGAGAGTCCCACCGAGGGAACTCTTGGAGTCACTTGGTAAAGTACGCCCTGGCGGACCGCCGGCCGTATAGGAGCAATTGTGAAGCATATCCGTGATTTTAGCATGCATACTCGAAACACTTGGCGTTTGGATACGAATTTTCTCGCGATTTACAAGACCTACGAGGCATATTTCAATGCATCAGGCAAGCACACACGTACATTTCGGGCAACTTGGTTGCAAATTTATGAGTCTACGATTTGGAGGTATCCTTAACCTCTCAACACATACCACACAAGCGGTACAAATCACCGCCACTTTTTACTTTTTCTTTTTCTCATCCTTACACCACTGCGCGTTTTCATTCTCTGTCTTTTTCTTTCCATTACTACTAGCGCTCTGGCGTTCTGAAAACGCTGTACATTACCTACTTTCCAGCAGTCTCCGACACAAAAACTGCTACATACACGGTCTTGTTTTTTGAACTGAGCACTCTTTCTTTCTTTTTTTGGCGGATGCAATAGCCGCGGTACGACGTTAATAGTTCCTCCGTTTTATCATCAATAGGGCAAAATCATGACAATCTGTTGGTAGTAGAGGACGGAAAAACAGATATCTGGCTGAAGCTTGTTTCTGTATATCAGCGCTTCCTAGGTAAACTGAATGATGATATTGCTTGAGTCTGACATGAAATATCCCAATAATGGTTAATTGATACGAAGTGCATGTTGGTATACTTTGTAGCTTAATCGAGACGGAAGTGGTCTTGTCTCGTTGGTGACGTTTGATTTGTCGATACTTGACCCAGTATGTTGCCAAGCCATTAAGCCACCTACGGATCGGGGAGCGCGCCAATCTCGTCTGGTGGCCACCACACCACCGGCTGATCCTTTGTGCCAAAGGTAGCTTAGCTAAAGTGCCGATTTATCCGTCTTGCCGCCGTCAAGGCGTACTACTGCACACTAAGACTTCAGGCAGCTATTCATCCTTCCCTAAGCTTCAGGCCAATCAACAGGCCTTCCTGTTCAGGAACAGACCATACACATTGCATCGGCGTCCCCGTCTTGTATCTTTCTGCGGGCTGCACTTTCTCTTCTTAACAGATATATGGTGAAATGAGATATGTATCTGACGAATCATTCGATAAATAAACTCCCCGGCATGGGATCCTGCACGGCCGGCGGTTCGCCACATTCTCCTACTGCAGCTTCGGAGCCTTGTTCTGTTCTAAGCCGCATCGTGTAGCTTCCCAAAACGTTTTCGCTCTAATCTCATCGAACTGTGTACAGGCTTTGGTTTGTGCTCAATAACTTTATTGGATAAGACCGTCCACACGACCTTAAGCCATTTACGTAAACAGGCCGACATTGTATAAACTACGGACGTAACAGCTCTATCCGGGTCAATGACGAGTATGTACCTCTACCCAATCATAGTTCTATCCATGCCTTAGCCACGGAATATCAACATGTGACAGTTTCCTACCAGTGCCCTGAAACGTAGCCGAAAATAGCTCCCTTATTATACGTATAAGCTCTATGGTACAAGGCCAGGTTGTTTAAATTAAAGAGTATATAAAGGACCATACTTCTATTCCGTTCCTATTTGCAACTCATACACTACCACACAGTGGTCTCCCATTGCGAATTAATCGTCAATATTCTTGACTTCGTCTTCCATTTTGAAGAAGACTATGTAAGTCAGCATTTAGGCGCAACTTTCTACCTCGCTAACTTTCCAACTCGTTGAATAGCAATTCTGCCTCGCTTAAGTAGCTCTGAACAGCGAGGGCGCCTTTCCAATGGGTTGCAGAATCCAAACAAATGCAGACAGACAAGCTGATATCTGTTTTCAACAAACAGATTTCTCAGTCTATGCTTTAGTTACTCTTTCACTAGTATTGTTGCCTCAATAAGTAAGTTCATAAGCTACCATCTATTTCTAAATTCCTGAGAAACTGTGTCTATCGTACTTTAGGTCGCACCTCTCACGCATCCAGGCTAAAATGTGGCGCATTCGTGCTAAACTATCTGATATCTGGGCCTTTATTCTTAATATTAAGACATATAGCAGTATTAAATTTGTGCTATGCTGGGGCTTAGACGTCGTCCCTACTAAACTGAGCTTAATAAGCTCTTGCTGCTAAATGTGGGATGTTGTCTCTTTTTAATCTCATTATGCCAAGCAGCACGTAAAATATTCACGTACCGAAATTTCATGACCAAAACATAGGGCCTAGACAACGTCGCTTTCTATAGATTGTTTTATGTTATTTGATAAGAGTTTGAGTGACTTAGAATAGGCGCTTGGTATGCTCTGTCTGATGTGTCCTAGAAATAACTGATGAATTAGATGGTCAGTCCTGTACATATGGCAATGGGCGGGTGCGTTTAGGAGCGTGATTGGAGATATAAGGCCGCAAACGATGAGATATCTCATCCTGTGAAGGATTTTACTTTGAATTCTTACGCTGACAGTAAGTTGTGGAGAGAATATTTAGCATATGTGACGCGATAGTGCTGGGCAAGGCACCGGCAATATACGTCGTCGGATATGCATTGTCACTATCAGCAGAAGGGGCATTGCTTTCTACTAATAGACGATTCAAAGAGGCAAAGGCGTCTGGAGTCTGTATGTTTGTGGACGCGAGTCCGCCTTTTAGAAACGATGCCACGTCTGAGCACGAACTCTCAGGGGCCTTCCTCGCTAATAGACAAGTCAGAAATATTATCCTGGTCTGAAAGAGTGGCTCTGTGTCTAGGTCTCTATATCATTCAAGTTTCTCTTTATGTCTAATATGCTCTATGGATTCTGTGATGTATAGGCGTAAAGTCATCTATGAATCCACCGCCCAGAGAATATAGGGTACATATGTTGGACCCAGTGAGCTTGGTGAGCCAGCGGTGACCTAGGAATCAATAGAGAGATGGAATAAGTATATTAAAGATATTTATTACCCAGTTAGTTTAGGTAGCTTCTAGATCTCTAATGATCAATCTAAGTAATAGTTTTACTATTGGAGTCTCCTTACTCTAACGGGACCTTACCCATGACTTATACTCTGCTCAAGTACTTCGCGACTTACTTACCGTAAGCGACAGAAACCCAACTGTGACTTACGCGCTAAGCCACCGTTACACTTGTATTACGAACCACGTAAGGTGCCAAGCTCAGGTTAGAGCAGCAGCAGCTCAGGATCCTGCTCGGAAAGGAACCTGGGGCAGTCAGTTTTCATGTTTTGTTGAGGCTGTAACCGACACTTACGTTGCGACGAGGCTGAATCTGTCGCAAAAAAGTAACAACAACAAATTTTTCAAATCAAAACAACGTAAAAGCCATGCAACATAACCCATACCATTCAGTGACAGAGAACAATCAAGGAACAGAGGGGACCCATTAGCTGTCAGTCTTGTCGTTAGCGGTAACAGCACCGGCTATCGACGGCAGCAATGCTCAGAAATCTCTCCATGTTGCCCAAACGACGCTCCTCGCCTTATTCGGCAAGTCCTGTCTATTTGTCTCCGCATCTTGACAATGCAGGAATATGCAAATGAGCCACGACTAGCTAAAGACCAGCCTCCACGAGAAACAAAAACACGCTACTTCTGCTAAGTGAAGTAAATATAGTATATGACGTATTCGGCACACATCCCATCGGACTAGAAAACGCCTCAATGGCGTCAAGACGGGCCCTGCCTAAGCTGACATGATGATCCGGCAAGGACTTCGTGTGGAGGCAGGGTTTGTGGTGTCGAGGTGAGGGTGCGGTGAGGATACATCTTCAACATGGATTAATACAGCTGCTAATACTAACTGGGGTGTTTTGAAATCACGAGATGGCTGAATGCTTGTCGAGGGGTCATCAGCGAGGCACTAATAACAGCGTCATCGGGACCAGGATTACTTTGTACGAGTACAGACTGTTAACTACTAGGTGTAGTTTTCGTGTTAGTCGTTGCCGGGTGGTGCGTGTGACGATACAACCCATCTCGTTTACAGCTTACAATGCATACGCCCCCGTAAGGTATCATTACGAATGGACTCTTTATTTCAAGTACCGAAAACAACAACCACAAAAAGACCCATTACCGGAGCAATTGCTCTTTCTCCCACATGGCTCGCCTCGCCTCTTCATCATTACGACGAGTACAGCTTCCCCCCCCTCCCCTCCTCTAAAACGGGGGTGGGCCCGTCAGCATTCCCATCGATCCAATCAGACGTGCAGAAAATGACGTCGCAGGCAACTTGGTACCCGTCCGGTCTTCGGTGGAGGTTGAAAAGGACGGCAACACAAAGAAGCGGTACTTACCCAGCCGCTGACAAAAGGATGAGACACCGCCCATTCACAAAGTACCAACGGCCAGCGTTTTCCCTGGGTACTCGGTACCTTGGTACAGAGCGAGTCAACGCCCCTCTATGCATTTTCTTTTCGTGTACAAGGAACATGCCCCCTCCCCTGCCTTGACACCCCCTTGTCATTTCAGATTAGCTAGGTTGTTTGCCGCAGCCTCTGACGTCACATGGCATCTGTGTGAGCTGGAACTTGACAAGCAGCGACGTGGAAGGACTTTTACTACGCCATGTAAAAGTGAGGCTGAAGGCGATTTTTTGCCCTTTTTTCTTTTCTTTTGCCTTGTAAAAGATGTCCGCCGCTGAATTGCGCTCATAATCTGCAAGGATGTTTCTGCGGTACTCGCTGCGTGATACTGTGAGGCAGCCAGGGCAGTTAGTGCTCGTACAGTACGAAGTAGTGCAATGTGGCACCCCCCACATTTTGGGGCAACTTATGACCTTGTTATTTGCTTGTACAGCAACACAGTATGGATATCGTGAAGAGAGCCCGATTCAATTCCTGCCTTTGCTCCGTAAAGGATGCTCCGTTTGAGCGTAAAAAAAGGTGATAGAGTACAGTACAGTACTATTGCCCTTGCGAAGCTCTTGACAAAAAATTGGGAATGTGGTGGGCGTACCCGTATCACGACCCCCCCCCCCCCTCATTTTCCTACGTGTACGAATTATGCTCGGTGACATGTGCCAGGCGCAAGAGAGTTGAAGTTGAGAGGCGAAAAAAAAAGGGAGACCTTTGCGATGTAAATGAAAGACAACGACGTAATTGAAGCGTAATGAAAGCCTGCCCGTACAGTAACTAGCTGTTACGTTCCGTCTTACACGCGCCCGTCGCAAAACCGCAATCGTGGGGAAGATCGAAAACAGGTGCAACCTTAGCCAGCCTACTACGGAGTAGCCAAGCACGATGGGGGGAGCCCAGCCAAAAAGGCACGAACAAGAAATCAATAGTCTGGAAGCCAAGGCGGCAGCATCCGTAGGACGAGATGCACAGGCTACCAATCTGATTATGCAAATCATTTGTAGGGATATACACAGGTAATAGCCCTTTTCGTTTCCATTATTTCGTAACAAGTGCAACAAACGTCTTGTTCCTGTCAATCACCGTTAATCAGAATAAAGGGGGGTCTTTTTTTTTGCACTACCCAGTGTTTTTACCCTTTCGTCCCCTGAATATCTGAGGCAGTAGGCGGTATCAGTAACACAGTACCTTCTCCAGAAGGGGGATAGCTGCTCCCCACGACACTAAGAAGGCAATTCTTTACAGAGGAACGACGCGTGTTATTTTCGCCACTGCGGAGAAAGAGGCAAAAATATCAATGCATTTCTCTCATTGATTCAATACCTTGCGCCGAAGCAATTCACCCTGTCCGGTCCTGTTTCCCAATGGTCCTCCAATAAGCAAACCGCTCACCGACGTCATAATGCTAGAAGTCGTCTCCGCTTGGAGGAGTGTGGTGTGTGGGATAGGGTGCAAGGGGGGTGTGCAGAAAAGAAAGTGCGACGCCCTAAAAAAAACAAGCATTTTTATCAGCACAGCCTCGATTGGGTACTTGCTGCCTTGCTGGCGACAAAAAAGCTTGTTTTTACGCGGCACCCTTGTCCATACCCACCAGAAACCCACCCAAGGACCTTGTGCAGCATAAAACAAGGGGGCGTGGGTGGGGCAACTGTGGAGCAAAAGGAGGGGGAGGTATGGGTACAAGATACTTTTGTCTGCCCCGAAAAGCGCTGGGCACTGTATACTCTGGCCCTGCGGGGAGGGCGTTTGCGCTAAAGAAATGGCGGCTACAGCAGCACAGTGCTTGTCGCTTACAGGTGTCGACACGCTGAAAAGGGTGGATTTTTTTTCTTTTGTCCCGGCTTACGGAGTACACTTGATTTGAAGTATACAGCGTACAGTGTATTCTGGAAATCCTTGTTCTCTCACAGGTCGACACACTCCACGCAATGTATCAAAAACTGGATCAAACAGGGCTTACGAGTACATACGCTTTCGCAGCAGTATTCAGCCATTGACTTTATCGGTCCTTCAGTTCTGGTTCCCACTTGGGGAAACCGAGGCTGCGTAACGAGTGGGCGGCGTCGAGAAGAAGGAGACCAGCCAAAGAGGACTGACTACGAGTAGGTACGAAACGAGACCCAGTCAAGCGCATCCTTTTTGCAATTTAGTCACTGTTATGTGCACGGTAATGAAAAAGAATACCACCCGTGATAGTTGCCAAACCACATGGCATGCAACAGCGTGACTAGGGGGTGTATGTTGTACGTCCGTATACTGGCATTCTACCTTGCCCGTTTCACCATCAACACAAGCTTTGGTTAAGCTCAAAGGATCGTCTGGCCCCCCTCCCTTCTCCGCAAGTTTGTACCATGGTACGGAATAGACGACCAGCACTAAAAAAGAAGCACCAAGACTTGGCTCTGTATGCCAAGCTTTTTCGGGTGATTAGGACAGCGGGAAAATCGGCTCGTCGTTAATTTTTGGTTTTGGCAGTTTGGTGGGAAAACTGGTGCTGCCAAGAATAGAATCTTCGTAGCAACCTTCTACGGGGTTACACAGTCTACTACGACGTACATAACAGTATATGTTTTCCTTCGTCTTTATCCTTTCTCACGAGCGGCTGGTGATTCTTTTCCCAAGCGGCCACCTGACAATATAACGTGGGGGACTCGACGCCATCCATCCTTTACGCCCGTTTTTTGAACAACGCATCCTCACAATCACAATCACAAAAAAAAAAAAAAAAGAAGAGACACTACGAGTACATTGCTAGCGTAGCAGTAGCAACAACTCAGCGTCCGGTAGTAGTCAAGTATGTAACCCCCATTATACTGCTGATCGTTTAACCCCCCCATGCTCATACAAGACTGATAACCGCGGCCGACCCATCTAAACCGTTTTTGTAACCCATTACTCGCTATCTGTGGGAGACAAAATACAGGGGGGTTCCCTTGAATGCAATACGACGCACTAAAAAAGAAGCTTACGCGTCCTTTTTTGCTTTTCACCCACTTAAGCGAATGGCATTGTGTAGTGCTGTGTTGTGTTAGTGTTTGGGGAAAATCTCATCTCATATGAGCCAAGGGCCACAAATCTCTTGAACCCTTTTTTTTTTTTTTTATCGGCTGTTTCATCTTTTTTTTCTTTTACCACAGGAGTGTGTTTATCTAGCAATGGGCTGTTTACTTTTTCTATATAGACATATTTAAAGAATTATAATTATAATATTTTATAAATTATTTTATAGTTTAATTCTTTTGCACTTTTTCTCTAACTAACCGTCATCTTTCCCCCATCTTTCTTACCCAACACCCCCCTTGCGAGTTCCATTCACACACCCAAACACGCCCCCCCCCCAACCTCACACACACTCAAGCTTCCCCCATCCACACGCCCATAAACCCATGCATCTCCACAAAAGCTTGTCCAGTCTTGACAGCAACGCCGGCTTTCTTCTTCAGGTAGTGATAGGCCAATGCTGAAACGCCTACCCATTCCTCGTCGAGTCAGGATCTTCACTAATTGCTGCTGCTTGCTGCTTGCTGTTGCTCCCCAGCTGTAAATTCAGTAACCTTTGTCTGTCCACTGCCAATTGGCCGCCCCCACGGCAGCGCACGCGTATTAGTGGGTTCCTCCCCCCCCGGTTACATATGCCAACTACAGTATTAGGAGTAACGTCCGTTATTAGATAGAAAAACTGTTGCTAATTTTTTTTTTTAATGGCGCATCTAGCGGCTGGGTGCAATCGCCGATGGGGGCTATATGATGATGATATTTTATGTCCACTCGCTCACCCAGCCAACCCTTGCTGGCGGGATATTGTCAAAAATGCCCAAACCCTCCCTATCTATGTAACATGTAAGCCAGGGGAAACGAACCACGCATTACGCGGGTGGCTTTTTGATTCTTGAGCCCATCTACGTAACGCAAAATGCCCTTTACTTAAATGACATAGCACTCTTATACATGCCATCGTGCAAAAAAAACACATATACAATAATACATTTATACAAGTTACATAGTATACAAAATCAAACAAACTTGCGTAAAAGGAAAAAAGCCGTCTTACCGCGCCCCTAACTCACAAACGCACTCATTTCAGCGAGAATAACATTGTCCCCATGTCCCATATCCCATTACGGCAAAGGGCTCCAGCAAAGTTGCGGAATGCTTTTTGTCTCCAGGCGGCCCCCTCCCCCCCGTCCAGTGGCCAGAGAGGCAGTCCCGGAGGTGTACCGCCGGGGTTGGGACGGGACTGCGTTGTGTTTGTGTGTGTATCCCTTTGACTGCTGTAAGAGAGCAGGCAGGTAGAGGACCCACCCACACAGGGATA